>OX467316.1:18707500-18729040 GCA_950108535.1 Agriphila straminella
TGACTTTGACTTTGACTTTGACTTTGACTTTGACTTTGACTTTGACTTTGACATAGGCTGAGGCTGAGGCTGAGGCTGAGGCTGAGGCTGAGGCTGAGGCTAAAGACATGTTGGAACAGGATGGCACAGGATGGAACAGGATGAAACAGGAAGGAACAGGATGGAACTGAAACTGAGACTGAGACTGAGACTGAGACTGAGACTGAGACTGTGACTGAGACTGAGACTAAGACAGACTGAGACTTAAAACATGATGGAACAGGATGGCACAGAAAGGAACAGGTTGGAACAGGATGGAACATGTTGGAACAGGATGGAACAAGATGGAACAGGATGGAACAGGGTGGAACAGGATGGAACAGGATGGAACAGGATGGCGCAGGATGGAACAGGATGAAACAGGTTGGAACAGGATGTAACAGGATGGAACTGAAACTGAGACCGAGACTGAGACTTAGACTGAGACTAAGATTAAAAATACAAGATGGAACAGGAAGGAACAGGATGAAACAGGATGCAACTGACAGACTAAGACTAAGACTGAAACTGAAACTGAGATTGAGACTGATACAGGATAACGCAGGATGGAACAATGTTGAAACAGGATGGAACAGGATGGAACAGAATGGAACAGGAAGGAACAGGATGGAACTGAGACTGAGACTAAGACTGAGACTGAGACTGAGACTGAGACTGAGACTGAGACTGAGACTGAGACTGAGACTGAGACTGAGACTGAGACTGAGACTGAGACTGAGACTGAGACTGAGACTGAGACTGAGACTGAGACTGAGACTGAGACTGAGACTGAGACTGAGACTGAGACTGAGACTGAGACTGAGACTGAGACTGAGACTGAGACTGAGACTGAGACTGAGACTGAGACTTTGACTTTGACTTTGACTTTGACTTTGACTTTGACTTTGACTTTGACTTTGACTTTGACTTTGACTTTGACTTTGACTTTGACTTTGACTTTGACTTTGACTTTGACTTTGACTTTGACTTTGACTTTGACTTTGACTTTGACTTTGACTTTGACTTTGACTTTGACTTTGACTTTGACTTTGACTTTGACTTTGACTTTGACTTTGACTTTGACTTTGACTTTGACTTTGACTTTGACTTTGACTTTGACTTTGACTTTGACTTTGACTTTGACTTTGACTTTGACTTTGACATAGGCTGAGGCTGAGGCTGAGGCTGAGGCTGAGGCTGAAGACATGTTGGAACAGGATGGCACAGGATGGAACAGGATGAAACAGGAAGGAACAGGATGGAACTGAAACTGAGACTGAGACTGAGACTAAGACAGAGATTAAGACAGAGACTGAGACTGAGACTCAGATTAAAAATACAAGATGGAACAGGATGAAACAGGATGCAACTGACAGAATAAGACTAAGACTGAGAAACTGGGATTGACTGTGGCAGAATCTGAGACTGAGACTGAAAACATGATGGACCAGGATGAAACAGAATGGAATAGGATGGAACAGGATGGAACCGGATGGAACGGGATGGAACGGGATGGAACGGGATGGAACAGGTTGGAACAGGATGGAACAGGATGGAACAGGATGGAACAGGATGGAACAGGTTGGAACAGGATGCAACATGATGGAACAGAATGGAACAGGATGGAACAGCATGGAACAGGATGGAACTGAAACTGAGACTGAGACTGAGACTGAGACTGAGACTGAGACTGAGACTGTGACTGAGACTTAGACTGAGACTGAGACTGAGACTGTGACTGAGACTGAGACTAAGACAGACTGAGACTGAAAACATGATGGAACAGGATGGCACAGGAAGGAACAGGTTGGAACAGGATGGAACATGTTGGAACAGGATGGCACTAGATGGAACAGGATGGAACAGGGTGGAACAGGATGGAACAGGATGGCGCAGGATGGAACAGGATGAAACAGGTTGGAACAGGATGTAACAGGATGGAACTGAAACTGAGACCGAGACTGAGACTGAGACTGAGACTGAGACTTAGACTGAGACTAAGATTAAAAATACAAGATGGAACAGGAAGGAATAGGATGAAACAGGATGCAACTGACAGACTAAGACTAAGACTGAAACTGAGACTGAAACTGAGATTGAGACTGATACAGGATAACGCAGGATGGAACAATGTTGAAACAGGATGGAACAGGATGGAACAGAATGGAACAGGAAGGAACAGGATGGAACTGAAACTGAGACTGAGACTGAGACTGAGACTGAGACTGAGACTGAGACTGAGACTGAGACTGAGAAACTGGTGCAACTGACAGAATAAGACTAAGACTGAGAAACTGGGATTGACTGTGGCAGAATCTGAGACTGAGACTGAAAACATGATGGACCAGGATGAAACAGAATGGAATAGGATGGAACAGGATGGAACCGGATGGAACGGGATGGAACGGGATGGAACGGGATGGAACAGGTTGGAACAGGATGGAACAGGATGGAACAGGATGGAACAGGATGGAACAGGTTGGAACAGGATGCAACATGATGGAACAGAATGGAACAGGATGGAACAGCATGGAACAGGATGGAACTGAAACTGAGACTGAGACTGAGACTGAGACTGAGACTGAGACTGAGACTGAGACTGTGACTGAGACTTAGACTGAGACTGAGACTGAGACTTAGACTTAGACTTAGACTTAGACTTAGACTGAGACTGAGACTGAGACTAAGATTAAAAATACAAGATGGAACAGGAAGGAACAGGATGAAACAGGATGCAACTGACAGACTAAGACTAAGACTGAAACTGAAACTGAGATTGAGACTGATACAGGATAACGCAGGATGGAACAATGTTGAAACAGGATGGAACAGGATGGAACAGAATGGAACAGGAAGGAACAGGATGGAACTGAGACTGAGACTGAGACTGAGACTGAGACTGAGACTGAGACTGAGACTGAGACTGAGACTGAGACTGAGACTGAGACTGAGACTGAGACTGAGACTGAGACTGAGACTGAGACTGAGACTGAGACTGAGACTGAGACTGAGACTGAGACTGAGACTGAGACTGAGACTGAGACTGAGACTGAGACTGAGACTGAGACTGAGACTGAGACTGAGACTGAGACTGAGACTGAGACTGAGACTGAGACTGAGACTTTGACTTTGACTTTGACTTTGACTTTGACTTTGACTTTGACTTTGACTTTGACTTTGACTTTGACTTTGACTTTGACTTTGACTTTGACTTTGACTTTGACTTTGACTTTGACTTTGACTTTGACTTTGACTTTGACTTTGACTTTGACTTTGACTTTGACTTTGACTTTGACTTTGACTTTGACTTTGACTTTGACTTTGACTTTGACTTTGACTTTGACTTTGACTTTGACTTTGACTTTGACTTTGACTTTGACTTTGACTTTGACTTTGACTTTGACTTTGACTTTGACTTTGACTTTGACTTTGACTTTGACTTTGACTTTGACTTAGGCTGAGGCTGAGGCTGAGGCTAAGGCTGAGGCTGAGGCTGAAGACATGTTGGAACAGGATGGCACAGGATGGAACAGGATGAAACAGGAAGGAACAGGATGGAACTGAAACTAAGACTGAGACTGAGACTAAGACAGAGATTAAGACAGAGACTGAGACTGAGACTCAGATTAAAAATACAAGATGGAACAGGATGAAACAGGATGCAACTGACAGAATAAGACTAAGACTGAGAAACTGGGATTGAGACTGTGGCAGAATCTGAGACTGAGACTGAAAACATGATGGACTGAGACTGAGACTGAGACTTAGACTGAGACTTAGACTTAGACTTAGACTTAGACTTAGACTTAGACTTAGACTTAGTTTTAGACTTAGACTAAGACTTAGACTGAGACTAAGACTGAGACTTAGACTTAGACTTAGACTTAGACTTAGACTTAGACTTAGACTTAGACTTAGACTTAGACTTAGACTTAGACTTAGACTTAGACTTAGACTCAGACTCAGACTCAGACTCAGACTTAGACTTAGACTTAGACTTAGACTGAGACTGAGACTGAGACTGAGACTGAGACTGAGATTGAGACTGAGACTGAGATTGAGACTGAGACTGAGACTGAGACTGAGACTGAGACTTAGACTTAGACTAAGACTTAGACTGAGACTGAGACTGAGACTGAGACTTAGACTTAGACTTAGACTTAGACTGAGACTGAGACTGAGACTAAGACTGTGACTGAGACTAAGACTGAGACTGAGACTGAGACTGAGACTGTGACTGAGACTGAGACTAAGACAGACTGAGACTGAAAACATGATGGAACAGGATGGCATAGGAAGGAACAGGTTGGAACAGGATAGAACATGTTGGAACAGGATGGAACAAGATGGAACAGGATGGAACAGGGTGGAACAGGATGGAACAGGATGGCGCAGGATGGAACAGGATGAAACAGGTTGGAACAGGATGTAACAGGATGGAACTGAAACTGAGACCGAGACTGAGACTGAGACTTAGACTGAGACTAAGATTAAAAATACAAGATGGAACAGGAAGGAACAGGATGAAACAGGATGCAACTGACAGACTAAGACTAAGACTGAAACTGAGACTGAAACTGAGATTGAGACTGATACAGGATAACGCAGGATGGAACAATGTTGAAACAGGATGGAACAGGATGGAACAGAATGGAACAGGAAGGAACAGGATGGAACTGAAACTGAGACTGAGACTGAGACTGAGACTGAGACTGAGACTGAGACTGAGACTGAGACTGAGACTGAGACTGAGACTGAGACTAAGACTGAGACTGAGACTGTGACTGAGACTGAGACTAAGAAAGACTGAGACTGAAAACATGATGGAACAGGATGGCACAGGAAGGAACAGGTTGGAACAGGATGGAACATGTTGGAACAGGATGGAACAGGATGGAACAGGATGGAACAGGATGGAACAGGATGGAACAGGATGGAACAGGATGGAACAGGATGGAACAGGATGGAACAGGTTGGAACAGGATGGAACACGATGGAACAGAATGGAACAGGATGGAACAGCATGGAACAGGATGGAACTGAAACTGAGACTGAGACTGAGACTGAGACTGTGACTGAGACTAAGACTGAGACTGAGACTGTGACTGAGACTGAGACTAAGAAAGACTGAGACTGAAAACATGATGGAACAGGATGGCACAGGAAGGAACAGGTTGGAACAGGATGGAACATGTTGGAACAGGATGGAACAAGATGGAACAGGATGGAACAGGGTGGAACAGGATGGAACAGGATGGAACAGGATGGAACAGGATGGCGCAGGATGGAACAGGATGGAACAGGATGAAACAGGTTGGAACAGGATGTAACAGGATGGAACAGGATGGAACTGAAACTGAGACCGAGACTGAGACTGAGACTGAGACTTAGACTGAGACTCAGACTGAGACTGAGACTTAGACTTAGACTTAGACTTAGAGTTAGACTTAGACTGAGACTGAGACCAGATGGAACAGGATGGAACGGGATGGAACAGGATGGAACAGTTTGGAACAGGTTGGAACAGGATGGAACAGGATGGAACAGGATGGAACAGGATGGAACAGGATGGAACAGGTTGGAACAGGATGCAACATGATGGAACAGAATGGAACAGGATGGAACAGCATGGACAGGATGGAACTGAAACTGAGACTGAGACTTAGACTGAGACTGAGACTGAGACTGAGACTGAGACTGTGACTGAGACTAAGACTGAGACTGAGACTGAGACTGTGACTGAGACTGAGACTAAGACAGACTGAGACTGAAAACATGATGGAACAGGATGGCACAGGAAGGAACAGGTTGGAACAGGATGGAACATGTTGGAACAGGATGGAACAAGATGGAACAGGATGGAACAGGGTGGAACAGGATGGAACAGGATGGCGCAGGATGGAACAGGATGAAACAGGTTGGAACAGGATGTAAATGATTCCCTAGTGGTCATTCGTAGAAGTCTTAGAGCAACGCGGTTTAGGTAAGTAGATAGCAAATGTATCAAAAAAGGCGAAATTTCTCAAAGACTATTCAAGCGCAAATTCAAGCGCCATACAATAGATCTTTGCGCTTTGCAACCTCTCTCATAGAGATATCTCCAATTTTGACTGATATAGGCCATGTCGCACTTTTGTCTGAACATCGGGCACATACCTACACTGGTGATTACTTAAACATTTTCAATGTTAAAACATTGTGAGACTAAAACGGGTCCAGTACCCTTAGCACGAACAGCTATCGAAAAAATTACGCGCGTAAAATCATTCGATAGTGCAATTTAGTATGAAAAATTTGTACAACGCCATCTACCGCCGAATAGCGAAATTAAACATTTAGGATAGAACATGTTGGAACAGGATGGAACAAGATGGAACAGGATGGAACAGGGTGGAACAGGATGGAACAGGATGGCGCAGGATGGAACAGGATGAAACAGGTTGGAACAGGATGTAACAGGATGGAACTGAAACTGAGACCGAGACTGAGACTGAGACTTAGACTGAGACTAAGATTAAAAATACAAGATGGAACAGGATGGAACAGGTTGGAACAGGTTGGAACAGGATGGAACAGGATGGAACAGGATGGAACAGGATGGAACAGGATGGAACAGGATGGAACAGGATGGAACAGGATGGAACAGGATGGAACAGGATGGAACAGGATGGAACAGGATGGAACAGGTTGGAACAGGATGGAACACGATGGAACAGAATGGAACAGGATGGAACAGCATGGAACTGAAACTAAGACTGAGACTGAGACTAAGACAGAGATTAAGACAGAGACTGAGACTGAGACTCAGATTAAAAATACAAGATGGAACAGGATGAAACAGGATGCAACTGACAGAATAAGACTAAGACTGAGAAACTGGGATTGAGACTGTGGCAGAATCTGAGACTGAGACTGAAAACATGATGGACCAGGATGAAACAGAATGGAATAGGATGGAACAGGATGGAACCGGATGGAACTTAGACTTAGACTTAGACTTAGACTTAGACTTAGACTTAGACTGAGACTGAGACTGAGACTAAGACTGTGACTGAGACTAAGACTGAGACTGAGACTGAGACTGTGACTGAGACTGAGACTAAGACAGACTGAGACTGAAAACATGATGGAACAGGATGGCATAGGAAGGAACAGGTTGGAACAGGATAGAACATGTTGGAACAGGATGGAACAGGATGGAACAGGTTGGAACAGGTTGGAACAGGATGGAACAGGATGGAACAGGATGGAACAGGATGGAACAGGATGGAACAGGATGGAACAGGATGGAACAGGATGGAACAGGATGGAACAGGATGGAACAGGTTGGAACAGGATGGAACACGATGGAACAGAATGGAACAGGATGGAACAGCATGGAACAGGATGGAACTGAAACTGAGACTGAGACTGAGACTGAGACTGAGACAGTAGACTTAGACTTAGACTTAGACTTAGACTTAGACTTAGACTTAGACTGATACAGAATCTGAGACTGAGACTCAGACTGAAGACATGTTGGAACAGGATGGCACAGGATGGAACAGGATGAAACAGGAAGGAACAGAATGGAACTGAAACTAAGACTGAGACTGAGACTAAGACAGAGATTAAGACAGAGACTGAGACTGAGACTCAGATTAAAAATACAAGATGGAACAGGATGAAACAGGATGCAACTGACAGAATAAGACTAAGACTGAGAAACTGGGATTGAGACTGTGGCAGAATCTGAGACTGAGACTGAAAACATGATGGACCAGGATGAAACAGAATGGAATAGGATGGAACAGGATGGAACCGGATGGAACAGGATGGAACTTAGACTTAGACTTAGACTTAGACTTAGACTTAGACTGAGACTGAGACTGAGACTAAGACTGTGACTGAGACTAAGACTGAGACTGAGACTGAGACTGTGACTGAGACTGAGACTAAGACAGACTGAGACTGAAAACATGATGGAACAGGATGGCATAGGAAGGAACAGGTTGGAACAGGATAGAACATGTTGGAACAGGATGGAACAGGATGGAACAGGTTGGAACAGGTTGGAACAGGATGGAACAGGATGGAACAGGATGGAACAGGATGGAACAGGATGGAACAGGATGGAACAGGATGGAACAGGATGGAACAGGATGGAACAGGATGGAACAGGTTGGAACAGGATGGAACACGATGGAACAGAATGGAACAGGATGGAACAGCATGGAACAGGATGGAACTGAAACTGAGACTGAGACTGAGACTGAGACTGAGACTGTGACTGAGACTAAGACTGAGACTGAGACTGTGACTGAGACTGAGACTAAGAAAGACTGAGACAAAAAAACCTGTATAAATTCACTCTATACTTAGGTCCGTAAAATGAAATCCTTAGCACGAACAACTATCGAAAAAAATAAAGCACGTAAGTCTTAGACTTAGACTTAGACTTAGACTTAGACTTAGACTTAGACTCAGACTCAGACTCAGACTCAGACTTAGACTTAGACTTAGACTTAGACTTAGACTTAGACTGAGACTGAGACTGAGACTGAGACTGAGACTGAGATTGAGACTGAGACTGAGATTGAGACTGAGACTGAGACTGAGACTGAGACTGAGACTTAGACTTAGACTTAGACTTAGACTTAGACTTAGACTTAGACTTAGACTTAGACTTAGACTTAGACTGAGACTGAGACTGAGACTAAGACTGTGACTGAGACTAAGACTGAGACTGTGACTGAGACTGAGACTAAGACAGACTGAGACTGAAAACATGATGGAACAGGATGGCATAGGAAGGAACAGGTTGGAACAGGATAGAACATGTTGGAACAGGATGGAACAAGATGGAACAGGATGGAACAGGTTGGAACAGGATGGAACAGGATGGAACAGGATGGAACAGGATGAAACAGGTTGGAACAGGATGTAACAGGATGGAACTGAAACTGAGACCGAGACTGAGACTGAGACTTAGACTGAGACTAAGATTAAAAATACAAGATGGAACAGGAAGGAACAGGATGAAACAGGATGCAACTGACAGACTAAGACTAAGACTGAAACTGAGACTGAAACTGAGATTGAGACTGATACAGGATAACGCAGGATGGAACAATGTTGAAACAGGATGGAACAGGATGGAACAGAATGGAACAGGAAGGAACAGGATGGAACTGAAACTGAGACTGAGACTGAGACTGAGACTGAGACTGAGACTGAGACTGAGACTGAGACTGAGACTGAGACTGAGACTGAGACTGAGACTGAGACTGAGACTGAGACTGAGACTGAGAATAAAACTGAGACAGAGACTGAGACTGAGATTGAGACTGAGACTGAGACTGAGACTGAGACTGAGACTGAGACTTAGACTTAGACTTAGACTTAGACTTAGACTTAGACTTGGACTTAGACTTAGACTTAGACTTAGACTGATACAGAATCTGAGACTGAGACTCAGACTGAAGACATGTTGGAACAGGATGGCACAGGATGGAACAGGATGAAACAGGAAGGAACAGGATGGAACTGAAACTAAGACTGAGACTGAGACTAAGACAGAGATTAAGACAGAGACTGAGACTGAGACTCAGATTAAAAATACAAGATGGAACAGGATGAAACAGGATGCAACTGACAGAATAAGACTAAGACTGAGAAACTGGGATTGAGACTGTGGCAGAATCTGAGACTGAGACTGAAAACATGATGGACCAGGATGAAACAGAATGGAATAGGATGGAACAGGATGGAACAGGATGGAACAGGTTGGAACAGGTTGGAACAGGATGGAACAGGATGGAACAGGATGGAACAGGATGGAACAGGATGGAACAGGATGGAACAGGATGGAACAGGATGGAACAGGATGGAACAGGATGGAACAGGATGGAACAGGTTGGAACAGGATGGAACACGATGGAACAGAATGGAACAGGATGGAACAGCATGGAACAGGATGGAACTGAAACTGAGACTGAGACTGAGACTGAGACTGTGACTGAGACTAAGACTGAGACTGAGACTGTGACTGAGACTGAGACTAAGAAAGACTGAGACTGAAAACATGATGGAACAGGATGGCACAGGAAGGAACAGGTTGGAACAGGATGGAACATGTTGGAACAGGATGGAACAAGATGGAACAGGATGGAACAGGGTGGAACAGGATGGAACAGGATGGAACAGGTTGGAACAGGATGGCGCAGGATGGAACAGGATGGAACAGGATGAAACAGGTTGGAACAGGATGTAACAGGATGGAACAGGATGGAACTGAAACTGAGACCGAGACTGAGACTGAGACTGAGACTTAGACTGAGACTCAGACTGAGACTGAGACTTAGACTTAGACTTAGACTTAGAGTTAGACTTAGACTGAGACTGAGACCAGATGGAACAGGATGGAACGGGATGGAACAGGATGGAACAGTTTGGAACAGGTTGGAACAGGATGGAACAGGATGGAACAGGATGGAACAGGATGGAACAGGATGGAACAGGTTGGAACAGGATGCAACATGATGGAACAGAATGGAACAGGATGGAACAGCATGGACAGGATGGAACTGAAACTGAGACTGAGACTTAGACTGAGACTGAGACTGAGACTGAGACTGAGACTGTGACTGAGACTAAGACTGAGACTGAGACTGAGACTGTGACTGAGACTGAGACTAAGACAGACTGAGACTGAAAACATGATGGAACAGGATGGCACAGGAAGGAACAGGTTGGAACAGGATGGAACATGTTGGAACAGGATGGAACAAGATGGAACAGGATGGAACAGGGTGGAACAGGATGGAACAGGATGGCGCAGGATGGAACAGGATGAAACAGGTTGGAACAGGATGGAACAGGATGGAACAGAATGGAACAGGAAGGAACAGGATGGAACTGAAACTGAGACTGAGACTGAGACTGAGACTGAGACTGAGACTGAGACTGAGACTGAGACTGAGAATAAAACTGAGACTGAGACTGAGACTGAGATTGAGACTGAGACTGAGACTGAGACTGAGACTTAGACTTAGACTTAGACTTAGACTTAGACTTAGACTTAGACTTAGACTTAGACTTAGACTTAGACTTAGACTTAGACTTAGACTTAGACTTAGACTTAGACTTAGACTGATACAGAATCTGAGACTGAGACTCAGACTGAAGACATGTTGGAACAGGATGGCACAGGATGGAACAGGATGAAACAGGAAGGAACAGAATGGAACTGAAACTAAGACTGAGACTGAGACTAAGACAGAGATTAAGACAGAGACTGAGACTGAGACTCAGATTAAAAATACAAGATGGAACAGGATGAAACAGGATGCAACTGACAGAATAAGACTAAGACTGAGAAACTGGGATTGAGACTGTGGCAGAATCTGAGACTGAGACTGAAAACATGATGGACCAGGATGAAACAGAATGGAATAGGATGGAACAGGATGGAACCGGATGGAACAGGATGGAACGGGATGGAACAGGATGGAACAGGTTGGAACAGGTTGGAACAGGATGGAACAGGATGGAACAGGATGGAACAGGATGGAACAGGATGGAACAGGATGGAACAGGATGGAACAGGATGGAACAGGATGGAACAGGTTGGAACAGGATGGAACACGATGGAACAGAATGGAACAGGATGGAACAGCATGGAACAGGATGGAACTGAAACTGAGACTGAGACTGAGACTGAGACTGAGACTGAGACTGAGACTGTGACTGAGACTAAGACTGAGACTGAGACTGTGACTGAGACTGAGACTAAGAAAGACTGAGACTGAAAACATGATGGAACAGGATGGCACAGGAAGGAACAGGTTGGAACAGGATGGAACATGTTGGAACAGGATGGAACAAGATGGAACAGGATGGAACAGGGTAAAACAGGATGGAACAGGATGGAACAGGATGGAACAGGATGGCGCAGGATGGAACAGGATGGAACAGGATGAAACAGGTTGGAACAGGATGTAACAGGATGGAACAGGATGGAACTGAAACTGAGACCGAGACTGAGACTGAGACTGAGACTTAGACTGAGACTCAGACTGAGACTGAGACTGAGACTTAGACTTAGACTTAGACTTAGAGTTAGACTTAGACTTAGACTGAGACTGAGACTGAGACTGAGACTGAGACTGAGACTGAGACTGAGACTGAGACTGAGACTGAGACTGAGACTGAGACTTAGACTGAGACTTAGACTTAGACTTAGACTTAGACTTAGACTTAGACTTAGACTTAGACTTAGACTTAGACTCAGACTCAGACTCAGACTCAGACTGAGACTGAGACTGAGACTGAGACTGAGACTGAGACTGAGACTGAGACTGAGACTGAGACTGAGACTGAGACTGAGACTGAGACTGAGACTGAGACTGAGACTGAGACTGAGACTGAGACTGAGACTGAGACTGAGACTTAGACTTAGACTTAGACTTAGACTTAGACTTAGACTTAGACTTAGACTTAGACTTAGACTGATACAGAATCTGAGACTGAGACTCAGACTGAAGACATGTTGGAACAGGATGGCACAGGATGGAACAGGATGAAACAGGAAGGAACAGGATGGAACTGAAACTAAGACTGAGACTTAGACTTAGACTGAGACTTAGACTTAGACTTAGACTTAGACTTAGAGTTAGAGTTAGACTTAGACTGAGACTGAGACAGACTGAGACTGAGACTGAGACTGAGATTGAGACTGAGACTGAGACTGAAAACATGATGGAACAGGATGGAACAGGTTGGAACAGGATGGAAGACGATGGAACAGAATGGAACAGGATGGAACAGCATGGAACAGGATGGAACTGAAACTGAGACTGAGACTGAGACTGAGACTGAGACTGTGACTGAGACTAAGACTGAGACTGAGACTGTGACTGAGACTGAGACTAAGAAAGACTGAGACTGAAAACATGATGGAACAGGATGGCACAGGAAAGAACAGGTTGGAACAGGATGGAACATGTTGGAACAGGATGGAACAAGATGGAACAGGATGGAACAGGGTGGAACAGGATGGAAAAGGATGGAACAGGATGGCGCAGGATGGAACAGGATGGAACAGGATGAAACAGGTTGGAACAGGATGTAACAGGATGGAACAGGATGGAACTGAAACTGAGACCGAGACTTAGACTTAGACTTAGACTTAGACTTAGACTTAGACTTAGTTTTAGACTTAGACTGAGACTTAGACTGAGACTAAGACTGAGACTTAGACTTAGACTTAGACTTAGACTTAGACTTAGACTTAGACTTAGAGTTAGACTTAGACTGAGACTGAGACTGAGACTGAGACTGAGACTGAGACTGAGATTGAGACTCAGACTCAGACTTAGACTTAGACTTAGACTTAGACTTAGACTTAGACTTAGACTGAGACTGAGACTGAGACTGAGACTGAGACTGAGACTGAGACTGAGACTGAGACTGAGACTGAGACTGAGACTGAGACTGAGACTGAGACTGAGACTGAGACTGAGACTGAGATTGAGACTGAGACTGAGACTGAAAACATGATGGACCAGGATGAAACAGAATGGAATAGGATGGAACAGGATGGAACAGGATGGAACAGGATGAAACAGGATGGAACAGGGTGGAACAGGATGGAACAGGATGGAACAGGATGGAACAGGATGGAACTGAAACTGAGACCGAGACTGAGACTGAGACTGAGACTTAGACTGAGACTCAGACTGAGACTGAGACTAAGACTTAGACTTAGACTTAGACTTAGAGTTAGACTTAGACTGAGACTGAGACTGAGACTGAGACTGAGACTGAGACTGAGACTGAGACTGAGACTGAGACTGAGACTGAGACTGAGACTGAGACTGAGACTGAGACTGAGACTGAGACTGAGACTGAGACTGAGACTGAGACTGAGACTGAGACTTAGACTTAGACTTAGACTTAGACTTAGACTTAGACTTAGACTTAGACTTAGTTTAAGACTTAGACTTAGACTTAGACTGAGACTTAGACTGAGACTTAGACTTAGACTTAGACTTAGACTTAGACTTAGACTTAGACTTAGACTTAGACTTAGACTCAGACTCAGACTCAGACTCAGACTCAGACTTAGACTTCGACTTAGACTAAGACTTAGACTTAGACTTAGACTTAGACTGAGACTGAGACTGAGACTGAGACTGAGACTGAGACTGAGACTGAGACTGAGACTGAGACTGAGACTGAGACTTAGACTTAGACTTAGACTTAGACTTAGACTTAGACTTAGTTTAGGACTTAGACTTAGACTTAGACTGAGACTTAGACTGAGACTTAGACTTAGACTTAGACTTAGACTTAGACTTAGACTTAGACTCAGACTCAGACTCAGACTTAGACTCAGACTCAGACTCAGACTCAGACTCAGACTCAGACTCAGACTGAGACTGAGACTGAGACTGAGACTGAGACTGAGACTAAGACTGAGACTGAGACTGAGACTGAGACTGAGACTGAGACTGAGACTGAGACTGAGACTGAGACTGAGACTGAGACTGAGACTGAGACTGAGACTGAGACTGAGACTGAGACTGAGACTGAGACTGAGACTGAGACTTAGACTTAGACTGAGACTGAGACTGAGACTGAGACTTAGACTTAGACTTAGACTTAGACTTAGACTTAGACTTAGACTTAGACTTAGACTTAGACTTAGACTTAGACTTAGACTTAGACTTAGACTTAGACTTAGACTTAGACTGAGACTGAGACTGAGACTGAGACTGAGACTGAGACTGAGACTGAGACTGAGACTGAGACTGAGACTGAGACTGAGACTGAGACTGAGACTGAGACTGAGACTGAGACTGAGACTGAGACTGAGACTGAGACTGAGACTGCGACTGCGACTGGGACTGGGACTGGGACTGGGACCGGGACCGGGACTGAGACCGAGACCGAGACCGAGACCGAGACCGAGACCGAGACCGAGACCGAGACCGAGACCGAGACCGAGACCGAGACCGAGACCGAGACCGAGACCGAGACCGAGACCGAGACCGAGACCGAGACCGAGACCGAGACCGAGACCGAGACCGAGACCGAGACCGAGACCGAGACCGAGACCGAGACCGAGACCGAGACCGAGACTGAGACTGAGACTTAGACTGAGACTCAGATTAAAAATACAAGATGGAACAGGAAGGAACAGGATGAAACTCGTACATCCTACTTATACAATAAAGGAAACTATGAAGCGATATCTAAAGAACTTGATGACATCAACTGGCAGCATTACTTCTCAGGGCTTTCTTTAGAGGAATGTATCACTAGTTTCTACAACTTATTATATACATTTCGTGATAAATATGTTCCTCATAAACAAAGACTCCCAGGACGCATCTATCCACAATGGTATAATCGCGCTCTTATTAAGATGGTAAAAGAAAAACACAAATACCATGTTAAATACTTGAAGTATGAGAACCACTCTGACTTCCATTCATTTTCAGTACTTAGGAATCGTGTTAAAACTTTAGAAGATGAATGCTATAGAAATTATATAACAAAAATACAAAACCAAATTAAGAATGACCCTAAAGCATTTTGGACATATGTTAAAAGCAGGCGGGCATCTCACTCTTATCCATCTAAAATGATCTACGGGGATCGATCCTCTAGTTCGGGACCTGACATTTGTGACCTTTTTGCTGAATATTTTTACTCTACTTTTGATTCCAATAATTATTCTGATAATAACTCAGTTAATCATCTTGAGGTTGATTCATCAATTGACATAAGTTCCATCGAAATTGATGAAAATAGGTTGCTATCCTTTCTAGAAAGAATCGATGTCAATAAAACCGCGGGCCCCGACAACATTGCTCCTGCCTTCATTGTTCGCTGTGCAGCTAGTCTCGTGACCCCGCTCGCATACCTATATCGTCTCTCATTAAACTCTGGACTTGTCCCTGCTATCTGGAAGTCGGCCCTAGTAACTCCGATACACAAGAAAGGCAACAAAAATATAGTTGAAAACTATAGGCCTATTTCCAAGCTATGTGTTTTTGCTAAAATACTAGAAAAAATTGTGTACGAGCAAGTCTATGACTCCTTACGCAATGTCCTAAATGAATCTCAACACGGCTTTCTTTCTTCAGTCTCAGTCTCAGTCTCAGTTTCAGTTCCATACTGTTCCTTCCTGTTCCATTCTGTTCCATTCTGTTCCATCATGTTCCATCCTGTTCCAACCTGTTCCATCCTGTTCCATCCTGTTCCATCCTGTTCCAACCTGTTCCATCCCGTTCCATCCCGTTCCATCCGGTTCCATCCTGTTCCATCCTATTCCATTCTGTTTCATCCTGGTCCATCATGTTTTCAGTCTCAGTCTCAGATTCTGCCACAGTCTCAATCCCAGTTTCTCAGTCTTAGTCTTATTCTGTCAGTTGCATCCTGTTTCATCCTGTTCCATCTTGTATTTTTAATCTGAGTCTCAATCTCAGTCTCTGTCTTAATCTCTGTCTTAGTCTCAGTCTCAGTCTCAGTTTCAGTTCCATCCTGTTCCTTCCTGTTCCATCCTGTTCCATCCTGTGCCATCCTGTTCCAACATGTCTTCAGTCTGAGTCTCAGTCTCAGATTCTGTATCAGTCTAAGTCTAAGTCTAAGTCTAAGTCTAAGTCTAAGTCTAAGTCTAAGTCTAAGTCTAAGTCTAAGTCTAAGTCTAAGTCTAAGTCTAAGTCTAAGTCTAAGCCTCAGCCTCAGCCTCAGCCTCAGCCTCAGCCTCAGCCTCAGCCTCAGCCTCAGCCTCAGCCTCAGCCTCAGCCTCAGCCTCAGTCAAAGTCAAAGTCAAAGTCAAAGTCAAAGGCAAAGTCAAAGTCAAAGTCAAAGTCAAAGTCAAAGTCAAAGTCAAAGTCAAAGTCAAAGTCAAAGTCAAAGTCAAAGTCAAAGTCAAAGTCAAAGTCACAGTCAAAGTCAAAGTCAAAGTCAAAGTCTCAGTCTCAGTCTCAGTCTCAGTCTCAGTCTCAGTCTCAGTCTCAGTCTCAGTCTCAGTCTCAGTCTCAGTCTCAGTCTGTCTCAGTCTCAGTCTAAGTCTAAGTCAAAGTCAAAGTCAAAGTCTAAGTCGAAGTCTAAGTCTAAGTCTAAGTCTAAGTCGAAGTCTAAGTCTAAGTCTAAGTCGAAGTCGAAGTCGAAGTCGAAGTCGAAGTCGAAGTCGAAGTCGAAGTCGAAGTCGAAGTCGAAGTCGAAGTCGAAGTCGAAGTCGAAGTCGAAGTCGAAGTCGAAGTCGAAGTCGAAGTCGAAGTCGAAGTCGAAGTCGAAGTCGAAGTCGAAGTCGAAGTCGAAGTCGAAGTCGAAGTCGAAGTCGAAGTCGAAGTCGAAGTCGAAGTCGAAGTCGAAGTCGAAGTCGAAGTCGAAGTCGAAGTCGAAGTCGAAGTCGAAGTCGAAGTCGAAGTCGAAGTCGAAGTCGAAGTCGAAGTCGAAGTCGAAGTCGAAGTCGAAGTCGAAGTCGAAGTCGAAGTCGAAGTCGAAGTCGAAGTCGAAGTCGAAGTCGAAGTCGAAGTCGAAGTCGAAGTCGAAGTCGAAGTCGAAGTCGAAGTCGAAGTCGAAGTCGAAGTCGAAGTCGAAGTCGAAGTCGAAGTCGAAGTCGAAGTCGAAGTCGAAGTCGAAGTCGAAGTCTAAGTCTAAGTCTAAGTCTAAGTCTAAGTCTAAGTCTAAGTCTAAGTCTAAGTCTAAGTCTAAGTCTAAGTCTAAGTCTAAGTCTAAGTCTAAGTCTAAGTCTAAGTCTAAGTCTAAGTCTAAGTCTAAGTCTAAGTCTAAGTCTAAGTCTAAGTCTAAGTCTAAGTCTAAGTCTAAGTCTAAGTCTAAGTCTAAGTCTAAGTCTAAGTCTAAGTCTAAGTCTAAGTCTAAGTCTAAGTCTAAGTCTAAGTCTAAGTCTAAGTCTAAGTCTAAGTCTAAGTCTAAGTCTAAGTCTAAGTCTAAGTCTAAGTCTAAGTCTAAGTCTAAGTCTAAGTCTAAGTCTAAGTCTAAGTCTAAGTCTAAGTCTAAGTCTAAGTCTAAGTCTAAGTCTAAGTCTAAGTCTAAGTCTAAGTCTAAGTCTAAGTCTAAGTCTAAGTCTAAGTCTAAGTCTAAGTCTAAGTCTAAGTCTAAGTCTAAGTCTAAGTCTAAGTCTAAGTCTAAGTCTAAGTCTAAGTCTAAGTCTAAGTCTAAGTCTAAGTCTAAGTCTAAGTCTAAGTCTAAGTCTAAGTCTAAGTCTAAGTCTAAGTCTAAGTCTAAGTCTAAGTCTAAGTCTAAGCCTAAGCCTAAGCCTCAGCCTCAGCCTCAGCCTCAGCCTCAGCCTCAGCCTCAGTCAAAGTCAAAGTCAAAGTCAAAGTCAAAGTCAAAGTCAAAGTCAAAGTCAAAGTCAAAGTCAAAGTCAAAGTCAAAGTCAAAGTCAAAGTCAAAGTCAAAGTCAAAGTCAAAGTCAAAGTCAAAGTCAAAGTCAAAGTCAAAGTCAAAGTCAAAGTCAAAGTCAAAGTCAAAGTCACAGTCAAAGTCAAAGTCAAAGTCAAAGTCAAAGTCTCGGTCTCAGTCTCAGTCTCAGTCTCAGTCTCAGTCTCAGTCTCAGTCTCAGTCTCAGTCTCAGTCTCAGTCTCAGTCTCAGTCTCAGTCTCAGTCTCAGTCTCAGTCTCAGTCTCAGTCTCAGTCTCAGTCTCAGTCTCAGTCTCAGTCTCAGTCTCAGTCTCAGTCTCAGTCTCAGTCTCAGTCTCAGTCTCAGTCTCAGTCTCAGTCTCAGTCTCAGTCTCAGTCTCAGTCTCAGTCTCAGTCTCAGTCTCAGTCTTTGACTTTGACTTTGACTTTGACTTTGACTTTGACTGAGGCTGAGGCTGAGGCTGAGGCTGAGGCTGAGGCTGAGGCTGAGGCTGAGGCTGAGGCTGAGGCTGAGGCTGAGGCTGAGGCTTAGACTTAGACTTAGACTTAGACTTAGACTTAGACTTAGACTTAGACTTAGACTTAGACTTAGACTTAGACTGATTCAGAATCTGAGACTGAGACTCAGACTGAAGACATGTTGGAACAGGATGGCACAGGATGGAACAGGATGAAACAGGAAGGAACAGGATGGAACTGAAACTGAGACTGAGACTGAGACTAAGACAGAGATTAAGACAGAGACTGAGACTGAGACTCAGATTAAAAATACAAGATGGAACAGGATGAAACAGGATGCAACTGACAGAATAAGACTAAGACTGAGAAACTGGGATTGAGACTGTGGCAGAATCTGAGACTGAGACTGAAAACATGATGGACCAGGATGAAACAGAATGGAATAGGATGGAACAGGATGGAACCGGATGGAACGGGATGGAACGGGATGGAACAGGTTGGAACAGGATGGAACAGGTTGGAACAGGATGGAACAGGATGGAACAGGTTGGAACAGGATGGAACATGATGGAACAGAATGGAACAGCATGGAACAGGATGGAACTGAAACTGAGACTGAAACTGTGATTGAGACTGATACAGGATAACGCAGGATGGAACAATGTTGAAACAGGATGGAACAGGATGGAACAGAATGGAACAGGATGGAACTGAAACTGAGACTGAGACTGAGACTGAGACTGAGACTGAGACTGAGACTGAGACTTAGACTTAGACTTAGACTTAGACTTAGACTTAGACTTAGACTTAGACTTAGACTTAGACCTAGACCTAGACCTAGACCTAGACCTAGACCTAGACCTAGACCTAGACCTAGACCTAGACCTAGACCGAGACCGAGACCGAGACCGAGACCGAGACCGAGACCGAGACCGAGACCGAGACCGAGACCGAGACCGAGACCGAGACCGAGACCGAGACCGAGACCGAGACCGAGACCGAGACCGAGACCGAGACCGAGACTGAGACTGAGACTTAGACTGAGACTCAGATTAAAAATACAAGATGGAACAGGAAGGAACAGGATGAAACTCGTACATCCTACTTATACAATAAAGGAAACTATGAAGCGATATCTAAAGAACTTGATGACATCAACTGGCAGCATTACTTCTCAGGGCTTTCTTTAGAGGAATGTATCACTAGTTTCGTGATAAATATGTTCCTCATAAACAAAGACTCCCAGGACGCATCTATCCACAATGGTATAATCGCGCTCTTATTAAGATGGTAAAAGAAAAACACAAATACCATGTTAAATACTTGAAGTATGAGAACCACTCTGACTTCCATTCATTTTCAGTACTTAGGAATCGTGTTAAAACTTTAGAAGAGTTAGGTTAGGTTAGGTTAGGTTAGGTTGGGGTCAATTCATTTTGGTCCCATTTACCGTGATGGCTAATAATCCGACACTCCTGTTATCCTGTACGTAGTGCAGGACCAGGGGCCCGCTTCGGGGGGCCGAGGGGAGACAACCCCAATAAAAAACACAAAACCGTAGCCCTGTACGTAGTGCAGGAACGGGGGTCACCTTCATGGGGACCGCGAGGAGACAACCTCTATAAAAAACCAGAATAGGGGGTGCAGCTCCCCACTACTCTCCCAGGAGAGAAGTCCGGGATGCCGCATCCGGAGGTGGGCGGCTTTCGGGCTGCGATCCGCTCTGCGGAAGAGGACCATCGTTTTCGGACGGTGGCGGCGGCGCCAGTTCTGCTCTGGTGCCGTCTATCTCGTTACCCCGTACGTGGTGCGGGAGCGAGGGCCGCCATCCCAATGGATGGGGGCTGCGAGGAAGAAAACCTCTCTAAAAAATTACCGACGGGGACCTCACGGTCCTGTCCGCTTCGGCGGATGGTGTGGGTCCGAGTCGGCGTCCTGGACGTATTCTGGGTAGCGGCGACTCGGTTCGGGCTCGGCCGGCGTCCTGGAGATTCCGGGTAGCGGCGGTGCGGGTCTGAGTGTGGGGGGCCTTGTGTAGGCCCAGCGGTCCTTTTTGGACGTAGTATAGGAGCGCCGTAACCCCGTACGTGGTGCGGGGCCGGAGGCCGCCACTTCAAGTGGGGGCTGCGTGGACGGATACCACTTTAAAAAACCAAGGGAGCCTGTCCCCTCAAAAGAGGCCAGAAGAACCATGACAATGGACAATTGTGAAAAGATATTACCCCAGGAGGGTACCAGCTGCTCCGCAGCTGGAGAATCCCTCCCGGGCACTTCGGTGCTCGGCAGCCCCTCGTATTCTGGGGGGGGCAACAATTGTTTTGAGGACAATTTAGCGCTGGGTCCGGGAGTAAACTGCGCTGCTGCGAAACCAATCGACCGCTCTGGGTCAGATTTGTCGGGAAGATCGGAAGGTGTTGTCACCAGGTCTAATTCCTCGCTGGGGAAACCCTGTTCGACGTCCCCGAAGGGTGGGTTAGACATGGATAGAAGTTTGTTTAAACAGAAATTATTAGCAAGCTTAAGGGACGTGAAGCCCATTGGTGGTAAGGTGAAGAAGGAGATTGCTTCAAAGCAGTCAACGGCGGCAAAAACATCCGCTACCAATGTTGAGGAGGAGAAGGCTGTTTTTAAACAGCCTGAAGTTCGCGTTCCAGTCGTGATACTTGAACGTTCGCCGGTCCCTGG
>OX467317.1:12500-35000 GCA_950108535.1 Agriphila straminella
AACCTAACCTAACCTAACCTAACCTAACCTAACCTAACCTAACCTAACCTAACCTAACCTAACCTAACCTAACCTAACCTAACCTAACCTAACCTAACCTAACCTAACCTAACCTAACCTAACCTAACCTAACCTAACCTAACCTAACCTAACCTAACCTAACCTAACCTAACCTAACCTAACCTAACCTAACCTAACCTAACCTAACCTAACCTAACCTAACCTAACCTAACCTAACCTAACCTAACCTAACCTAACCTAACCTAACCTAACCTAACCTAACCTAACCTAACCTAACCTAACCTAACCTAACCTAACCTAACCTAACCTAACCTAACCTAACCTAACCTAACCTAACCTAACCTAACCTAACCTAACCTAACCTAACCTAACCTAACCTAACCTAACCTAACCTAACCTAACCTAACCTAACCTAACCTAACCTAACCTAACCTAACCTAACCTAACCTAACCTAACCTAACCTAACCTAACCTAACCTAACCTAACCTAACCTAACCTAACCTAACCTAACCTAACCTAACCTAACCTAACCTAACCTAACCTAACCTAACCTAACCTAACCTAACCTAACCTAACCTAACCTAACCTAACCTAACCTAACCTAACCTAACCTAACCTAACCTAACCTAACCTAACCTAACCTAACCTAACCTAACCTAACCTAACCTAACCTAACCTAACCTAACCTAACCTAACCTAACCTAACCTAACCTAACCTAACCTAACCTAACCTAACCTAACCTAACCTAACCTAACCTAACCTAACCTAACCTAACCTAACCTAACCTAACCTAACCTAACCTAACCTAACCTAACCTAACCTAACCTAACCTAACCTAACCTAACCTAACCTAACCTAACCTAACCTAACCTAACCTAACCTAACCTAACCTAACCTAACCTAACCTAACCTAACCTAACCTAACCTAACCTAACCTAACCTAACCTAACCTAACCTAACCTAACCTAACCTAACCTAACCTAACCTAACCTAACCTAACCTAACCTAACCTAACCTAACCTAACCTAACCTAACCTAACCTAACCTAACCTAACCTAACCTAACCTAACCTAACCTAACCTAACCTAACCTAACCTAACCTAACCTAACCTAACCTAACCTAACCTAACCTAACCTAACCTAACCTAACCTAACCTAACCTAACCTAACCTAACCTAACCTAACCTAACCTAACCTAACCTAACCTAACCTAACCTAACCTAACCTAACCTAACCTAACCTAACCTAACCTAACCTAACCTAACCTAACCTAACCTAACCTAACCTAACCTAACCTAACCTAACCTAACCTAACCTAACCTAACCTAACCTAACCTAACCTAACCTAACCTAACCTAACCTAACCTAACCTAACCTAACCTAACCTAACCTAACCTAACCTAACCTAACCTAACCTAACCTAACCTAACCTAACCTAACCTAACCTAACCTAACCTAACCTAACCTAACCTAACCTAACCTAACCTAACCTAACCTAACCTAACCTAACCTAACCTAACCTAACCTAACCTAACCTAACCTAACCTAACCTAACCTAACCTAACCTAACCTAACCTAACCTAACCTAACCTCTAACCTAACCTAACCTAACCTAACCTAACCTAACCTAACCTAACCTAACCTAACCTAACCTAACCTAACCTAACCTAACCTAACCTAACCTAACCTAACCTAACCTAACCTAACCTAACCTAACCTAACCTAACCTAACCTAACCTAACCTAACCTAACCTAACCTAACCTAACCTAACCTAACCTAACCTAACCTAACCTAACCTAACCTAACCTAACCTAACACACCTAACCTAACCTAACCTAACCTAACCTAACCTAACCTAACCTAACCTAACCTAACCTAACCTAACCTAACCTAACCTAACCTAACCTAACCTAACCTAACCTAACCTAACCTAACCTAACCTAACCTAACCTAACCTAACCTAACCTAACCTAACCTAACCTAACCTAACCTAACCTAACCTAACCTAACCTAACCTAACCTAACCTAACCTAACCTAACCTAACCTAACCTAACCTAACCTAACCTAACCTAACCTAACCTAACCTAACCTAACCTAACCTAACCTAACCTAACCTAACCTAACCTAACCTAACCTAACCTAACCTAACCTAACCTAACCTAACCTAACCTAACCTAACCTAACCTAACCTAACCTAACCTAACCTAACCTAACCTAACCTAACCTAACCTAACCTAACCTAACCTAACCTAACCTAACCTAACCTAACCTAACCTAACCTAACCTAACCTAACCTAACCTAACCTAACCTAACCTAACCTAACCTAACCTAACCTAACCTAACCTAACCTAACCTAACCTAACCTAACCTAACCTAACCTAACCTAACCTAACCTAACCTAACCTAACCTAACCTAACCTAACCTAACCTAACCTAACCTAACCTAACCTAACCTAACCTAACCTAACCTAACCTAACCTAACCTAACCTAACCTAACCTAACCTAACCTAACCTAACCTAACCTAACCTAACCTAACCTAACCTAACCTAACCTAACCTAACCTAACCTAACCTAACCTAACCTAACCTAACCTAACCTAACCTAACCTAACCTAACCTAACCTAACCTAACCTAACCTAACCTAACCTAACCTAACCTAACCTAACCTAACCTAACCTAACCTAACCTAACCTAACCTAACCTAACCTAACCTAACCTAACCTAACCTAACCTAACCTAACCTAACCTAACCTAACCTAACCTAACCTAACCTAACCTAACCTAACCTAACCTAACCTAACCTAACCTAACCTAACCTAACCTAACCTAACCTAACCTAACCTAACCTAACCTAACCTAACCTAACCTAACCTAACCTAACCTAACCTAACCTAACCTAACCTAACCTAACCTAACCTAACCTAACCTAACCTAACCTAACCTAACCTAACCTAACCTAACCTAACCTAACCTAACCTAACCTAACCTAACCTAACCTAACCTAACCTAACCTAACCTAACCTAACCTAACCTAACCTAACCTAACCTAACCTAACCTAACCTAACCTAACCTAACCTAACCTAACCTAACCTAACCTAACCTAACCTAACCTAACCTAACCTAACCTAACCTAACCTAACCTAACCTAACCTAACCTAACCTAACCTAACCTAACCTAACCTAACCTAACCTAACCTAACCTAACCTAACCTAACCTAACCTAACCTAACCTAACCTAACCTAACCTAACCTAACCTAACCTAACCTAACCTAACCTAACCTAACCTAACCTAACCTAACCTAACCTAACCTAACCTAACCTAACCTAACCTAACCTAACCTAACCTAACCTAACCTAACCTAACCTAACCTAACCTAACCTAACCTAACCTAACCTAACCTAACCTAACCTAACCTAACCTAACCTAACCTAACCTAACCTAACCTAACCTAACCTAACCTAACCTAACCTAACCTAACCTAACCTAACCTAACCTAACCTAACCTAACCTAACCTAACCTAACCTAACCTAACCTAACCTAACCTAACCTAACCTAACCTAACCTAACCTAACCTAACCTAACCTAACCTAACCTAACCTAACCTAACCTAACCTAACCTAACCTAACCTAACCTAACCTAACCTAACCTAACCTAACCTAACCTAACCTAACCTAACCTAACCTAACCTAACCTAACCTAACCTAACCTAACCTAACCTAACCTAACCTAACCTAACCTAACCTAACCTAACCTAACCTAACCTAACCTAACCTAACCTAACCTAACCTAACCTAACCTAACCTAACCTAACCTAACCTAACCTAACCTAACCTAACCTAACCTAACCTAACCTAACCTAACCTAACCTAACCTAACCTAACCTAACCTAACCTAACCTAACCTAACCTAACCTAACCTAACCTAACCTAACCTAACCTAACCTAACCTAACCTAACCTAACCTAACCTAACCTAACCTAACCTAACCTAACCTAACCTAACCTAACCTAACCTAACCTAACCTAACCTAACCTAACCTAACCTAACCTAACCTAACCTAACCTAACCTAACCTAACCTAACCTAACCTAACCTAACCTAACCTAACCTAACCTAACCTAACCTAACCTAACCTAACCTAACCTAACCTAACCTAACCTAACCTAACCTAACCTAACCTAACCTAACCTAACCTAACCTAACCTAACCTAACCTAACCTAACCTAACCTAACCTAACCTAACCTAACCTAACCTAACCTAACCTAACCTAACCTAACCTAACCTAACCTAACCTAACCTAACCTAACCTAACCTAACCTAACCTAACCTAACCTAACCTAACCTAACCTAACCTAACCTAACCTAACCTAACCTAACCTAACCTAACCTAACCTAACCTAACCTAACCTAACCTAACCTAACCTAACCTAACCTAACCTAACCTAACCTAACCTAACCTAACCTAACCTAACCTAACCTAACCTAACCTAACCTAACCTAACCTAACCTAACCTAACCTAACCTAACCTAACCTAACCTAACCTAACCTAACCTAACCTAACCTAACCTAACCTAACCTAACCTAACCTAACCTAACCTAACCTAACCTAACCTAACCTAACCTAACCTAACCTAACCTAACCTAACCTAACCTAACCTAACCTAACCTAACCTAACCTAACCTAACCTAACCTAACCTAACCTAACCTAACCTAACCTAACCTAACCTAACCTAACCTAACCTAACCTAACCTAACCTAACCTAACCTAACCTAACCTAACCTAACCTAACCTAACCTAACCTAACCTAACCTAACCTAACCTAACCTAACCTAACCTAACCTAACCTAACCTAACCTAACCTAACCTAACCTAACCTAACCTAACCTAACCTAACCTAACCTAACCTAACCTAACCTAACCTAACCTAACCTAACCTAACCTAACCTAACCTAACCTAACCTAACCTAACCTAACCTAACCTAACCTAACCTAACCTAACCTAACCTAACCTAACCTAACCTAACCTAACCTAACCTAACCTAACCTAACCTAACCTAACCTAACCTAACCTAACCTAACCTAACCTAACCTAACCTAACCTAACCTAACCTAACCTAACCTAACCTAACCTAACCTAACCTAACCTAACCTAACCTAACCTAACCTAACCTAACCTAACCTAACCTAACCTAACCTAACCTAACCTAACCTAACCTAACCTAACCTAACCTAACCTAACCTAACCTAACCTAACCTAACCTAACCTAACCTAACCTAACCTAACCTAACCTAACCTAACCTAACCTAACCTAACCTAACCTAACCTAACCTAACCTAACCTAACCTAACCTAACCTAACCTAACCTAACCTAACCTAACCTAACCTAACCTAACCTAACCTAACCTAACCTAACCTAACCTAACCTAACCTAACCTAACCTAACCTAACCTAACCTAACCTAACCTAACCTAACCTAACCTAACCTAACCTAACCTAACCTAACCTAACCTAACCTAACCTAACCTAACCTAACCTAACCTAACCTAACCTAACCTAACCTAACCTAACCTAACCTAACCTAACCTAACCTAACCTAACCTAACCTAACCTAACCTAACCTAACCTAACCTAACCTAACCTAACCTAACCTAACCTAACCTAACCTAACCTAACCTAACCTAACCTAACCTAACCTAACCTAACCTAACCTAACCTAACCTAACCTAACCTAACCTAACCTAACCTAACCTAACCTAACCTAACCTAACCTAACCTAACCTAACCTAACCTAACCTAACCTAACCTAACCTAACCTAACCTAACCTAACCTAACCTAACCTAACCTAACCTAACCTAACCTAACCTAACCTAACCTAACCTAACCTAACCTAACCTAACCTAACCTAACCTAACCTAACCTAACCTAACCTAACCTAACCTAACCTAACCTAACCTAACCTAACCTAACCTAACCTAACCTAACCTAACCTAACCTAACCTAACCTAACCTAACCTAACCTAACCTAACCTAACCTAACCTAACCTAACCTAACCTAACCTAACCTAACCTAACCTAACCTAACCTAACCTAACCTAACCTAACCTAACCTAACCTAACCTAACCTAACCTAACCTAACCTAACCTAACCTAACCTAACCTAACCTAACCTAACCTAACCTAACCTAACCTAACCTAACCTAACCTAACCTAACCTAACCTAACCTAACCTAACCTAACCTAACCTAACCTAACCTAACCTAACCTAACCTAACCTAACCTAACCTAACCTAACCTAACCTAACCTAACCTAACCTAACCTAACCTAACCTAACCTAACCTAACCTAACCTAACCTAACCTAACCTAACCTAACCTAACCTAACCTAACCTAACCTAACCTAACCTAACCTAACCTAACCTAACCTAACCTAACCTAACCTAACCTAACCTAACCTAACCTAACCTAACCTAACCTAACCTAACCTAACCTAACCTAACCTAACCTAACCTAACCTAACCTAACCTAACCTAACCTAACCTAACCTAACCTAACCTAACCTAACCTAACCTAACCTAACCTAACCTAACCTAACCTAACCTAACCTAACCTAACCTAACCTAACCTAACCTAACCTAACCTAACCTAACCTAACCTAACCTAACCTAACCTAACCTAACCTAACCTAACCTAACCTAACCTAACCTAACCTAACCTAACCTAACCTAACCTAACCTAACCTAACCTAACCTAACCTAACCTAACCTAACCTAACCTAACCTAACCTAACCTAACCTAACCTAACCTAACCTAACCTAACCTAACCTAACCTAACCTAACCTAACCTAACCTAACCTAACCTAACCTAACCTAACCTAACCTAACCTAACCTAACCTAACCTAACCTAACCTAACCTAACCTAACCTAACCTAACCTAACCTAACCTAACCTAACCTAACCTAACCTAACCTAACCTAACCTAACCTAACCTAACCTAACCTAACCTAACCTAACCTAACCTAACCTAACCTAACCTAACCTAACCTAACCTAACCTAACCTAACCTAACCTAACCTAACCTAACCTAACCGTTGCACTCCGAACGCCGAAGTATAAGCAGCTAAAACACGTGTGCTCCGCACTAAAAAATTCGGAAAAATAGGTTTTTCTTATCGCAGCAACTAGTGCGATATACCAAAAGTTGCGCCTCAACGCGCTCTACACGATAGTGAAACGTGTGCAAAAATCAGTGCAGTGCCCTTAAAGTTATTAAGTGAAAAGTGAAATTGACACGTGCTTAGTGCAAAAAATTGGCTGTTTTTCGCCCACTGTGTCCGCAATTTGCGAGACGCGTGGGATTGCGAATTGTCGGCGTGTGCGCCTTTGCGCCCTCTTCACAACGAGCTGAGTTCCAGATTTTTCCCGTTAATATCCTAAGGGATAAAGGGATAAAACCAACTAACCTGAAAACACGTGGTCGGACTTCCCGGTGCGGCCGGGTGTTTTGAAGGTGTTCAGCAGGAGTGGCGCGACGGGGCGAGTCACTGGATACCTCGATCTTCAAAATCGGACAAGAAGCAGCTGAGTTTTTAGATTTTAAAAATTTCAAAAATTTCAAAAATTAATATTTCAAAAAATTTGTATGACAGTAAATTTTGTCTTAATTTCTAAAATTAGTACCAGTTAATATCTTTCATTCAGTTTTTAAATTTTAATTTTCGGACCTATATTAAGGGAGTTATTAATTTTTGAAGTTAGGGGTTGAAACTTCCCCCGCCGATTGTACTTTGGTTTTAAGTCCGTTTTTCAAAATTTCTTTTGTATTTTGTCGTGTATTGTATGTTCTATTTTTAGGTACCCCATCTATATTTTTAGGACCTATACTTTTGTAGATATTTTAATTTTAAAGTTATTTTTTGTGATATTTTTTAGGGGTATATAGATAGAGGGTAGGACGGCCTACCATAGGTCTTAGGTGTCCCTTGGGTCACATACAAGCCCAAACACCGGTGGGCTAGGCCCTTGTTTTCGAAATATCCGGTTTGGCGGCCATTTTGTTGAAAACCGGATATATTTTCTCCTGTGTGTATCTCCTTTGTTTCTTGACCTAGAGAGGCGGGGTTTCCGCAGTAGGGCTTATTTTTAGTCCCTCTTGCGGCCTGGTGGGGTGAGGATGCTCAACTCCATATAGTGTCTGTATCCGGATTCTGGCCCGTGTACATTGTAGCCCAGTGTCCCCCCAACACGCCGCAGAAAACCCCGCGTCTCTACGACCAATAGTTTGGGAGCTACGATTTTTGGAATATTAGGGGGACCATTAGTCCCCCTGGGGGACCAAATTTTGGAACCGTTATAGCTCCCAAACTATCCACCCGATTAGAGTGGACCTTTAAAATATTCTGTGTATTTTTCCCCCCTCTACCCTTTCCAACCCCAAAAACCCCATTTTTCCCACTTTTGTTTTTTACCCCGATTTTTTCGGCTTGCGAGGTAGATCTCGCCAGGGCACCCCCAATAAACCCAAACACCGGGTGCCTAGCTTCAATAGGGCCGGAGATACAGCCCTTCAAACTTCGTGGCGGCCATCTTGGACGCCATTTTGAAAAAGTTTGGAGGGCCATATCTCCCAAACTATTGGGGCTAGAGCGACGGGGATTTGTCTGGTTGGTCTCCCCGGACCCCCTCTACCACTTTGGTGGGGTCGTACCACCCTAGGGTGACCTTGGAAATTATTTTCCAAAAACCCCACTGGGGGGTGGGGCTCGACGAGACCTGCCAGAAAATACCGCATACCCGGGTACTTCGCCCAATACTTCCTGAGATATCGGCCTTTATCCGGTTTTTATCCGGTTTCTCCGGGAATTTCCGGCGCCGATTACTCGGGAACTATTGGTCGTAAAGGGGCGTGCGAGGGGTCGGGTTGTAGGGCTTGGCAAGGGCTACAATCGCCCTGTAGGACTTAAGGCGATCGGAGCCGCCATTTTGGCCGCCATCTTGTTTTTAGGTTTATTAAGTGTAACTTTTAGGGAAAAATTCCTAAAATTGTTCTTTCTTTGATTTAGGGTGTATTTAGCCACCCTCCTTGACACTATAAAAAAGTAGGGACGTAGAGTCACTTTTCGACTCTACATATTAAAATTAAAAAAATTTTTATACTTTTGAAAAATTTCATTAAAATTCGCTTTTTTGACACAAAATTTTTGACAGGCTTGCTGCGCAGGACGCAATTGTAATTTTTGGACAAATATACTATTATATACAAATATATACTTTTACATTTTTACACTATTTACATTCTTTACACATATACAAACTGACGACACTGCTCTCCCCATACACTGACTCCTTCCCCAAATGGCGTTCGTACATACACCAGTGGGAAGGCCGGGCAAAGTCCAGAGTCCCAGGAAACTACCGGGAACTTCACCATCTGGCTCATTAGAGCCGCCTACAGGGGCTCAGGACCCGGCAGCGACTTTCTTAAAACGAAAAAATGTCCAGCGAAAGTCCATTGACATGAAGAGGACTCATGAACTTTATCCAAAGGAGTTCAGTAATAAAAGCTTCGGTGACATCCTACAAGAAATGATGGTCTCAATGGAAAATATTCCGTCTAAAATCAAGGAGTATCCACAGATGAGAAGAGACATCAAAGAACACCTTGAAGCACACTCGAAACGAGGTCTTATATGTCTTTTTGAGCTGAGTAAGCGCTACACTGATAAGGAAAAAGAAATGCTGAAACTCTCAAATCAGGCAGCAGCGGCACCCTCTGCAGCCGAAACAGAAAAGAAGGAAACTAACAACAAATTGATATCCATAGAAACGGATTTGGGTGACATCAAATCTCTCATACTGGACTATAACAAAGATATGAGATTAAGGATGAAGGAACAACTCAATTACTTGACCAATACGGTGAATAAGATCCAGACTGCGAATAGGCCCTCCGACCAAATGGCTACAACAACCAGCCAAGAGGCGGAAAAACTTTTGGAAAGACTGGAGAAAATCGAGGGTAGCCTAGGCGATATCGCCTATGAGGACAAAAGGCACCTTGAAAAACTAAACTCCATGGACGCAGCTCTGGCGATGGTCAACAAAAATGTGTGTGAAGCCCACAAAGACCTTAGCGAGATTATGGGAGCCGGCATAACAGACTTGGGGGCTGTCACTAGTGCTGTTCGCAGCCACATTGAAGAAGTAGGCCACAAAGTGGAGAAGACCCACAACCTGCTACAGCAGGCAGACCACCAACAAATAGCAGCAATCCCTAGTCAGAAGCCCACGTACGCAGCAATGGTAGCCGCTCCCAAGGACAACAAATACCGTCCAGCACCGGCGCTTCACTCTGTCGTAGTGACCTCGGATGAAGCTGAGGAAACCAGCGGGGAGGTCCTCGAAAGAGTGAGGCGTGCGGTGGACGCCACAAAAGCGGGCATAAAGGTTGACAAAATTAGGAAGGCGAAGGATCAAAAGGTCATCCTGGGATGTCGGCACAAGCAAGACTTAGATCAAGTGACCGCAAGAATAGCGAAACAGGATAAAAAATTGAAAGTGACACATATTGCTAATAAAGATCCCTTAGTAATACTCAAAGATGTGGTATTGACAGAAGATTTTAAAGATGAGGAACTAATTGCGGCAATTGAGACGCAGAATTCCTACATCTGGGATAAAATAAAGGAGATGAGGATATAAGATTGAAAATAAAATACAAAAAGAGGACTAGAAACCCGGCGGCAGCACACCTGATCATGCAGGTAAGTCCCGCTGTCTGGCATCGAATGATCGCGGCTGGTGCACTCCACATTGACCTTCAAAGGGTCAAGGTGGAGGACCAGTCGCCACTCATCCAGTGCTCTCGTTGTTTGGGTTATGGACATGGAAGGAAATTCTGCACACAGACCGAGAACAGGTGCAGCCACTGCGGAGGACCACACTTGCGGGTCGAGTGTGAACTCAAGATCGGTGGATCTCCACCGGAGTGCTGCAACTGTGAACGGTCTGGGCAGAAGGATTCCAACCATAACGCATTCAGCGACGAGTGCCCGGTGCGAGCTAAATGGGACTATTTAGCCAGGTCCACCACGGCTTACTATACAGATTAGGGAAGACACTCCACAAAACACCCTCTAAATTATTACACCACAGATATCACAGCTTAAATCTTAGATTTAAAATGTGCATATAAATGGTATTCGTTAACAAAAATTGGACTAATATATTTTGAAAATAAATTAGCCTGGTTAAAATTTTTCTCTAAAATTATTATAAATAAAGATTAAAGTTAAAAACCTTTGAAACAAAAAACTTTTTGGTAGACCCCATTAGATAGATAAATTAAAATTGCAACACTCAAAATTAATTTCAAAAATATAATAAATTTAATTGTAAAATAATATAATAAAAAATTAACAAAATTGGAGTGTAATCCTAAATAACAGATGGCAAAATATCGAATTAGCATAAGAAAGGGGCCAGTATTATATATTTTGAGAATATATAAAACACTACCCTAGCGTATAAGAACGTAAATAAAAGAATAGATGAAATGTATAACTAGCTGTAAAAGAAAAGAAGTAAATATGTAAAAAGAAAATAAAATAAGCCTAAAATGTAGAATTAAAAATGTACCAACGGAACTATTGTGTATAAGAAATTACTAAAAATTGTAACCAGATATGTATGTAACTAGATATTAGAACATAAAATTGTAAGACTTATAAGAATAAAAAGAGAATATGACAAATTGTCACCGAATTGTTAAGTAACAGTAACAAAAAATTGATAAGATAAGAAAATTTTCATAAAATTGTTAATAAAAAGATGTATGTAAGTATGCAACAAATTGAATTCGATTGCAATAAGCAATCAGAAATCAAATTGTTTAGCAAAGAAAATTAAGACTAGAATATAAGAAAATTTTAGAATAAATAAGCAAAAATAAATTATGTATTAAGAACAAATTGGTTAGCAAATTGTTATATGTAGTAAGGAATAACATATAGTAGAAAAATGTTCTAAATATTATTAGAATTAGAATAAAGAAACCGATAGATATAAGAAAAACAATTGATAAGCAAGAAAATTGTAAGAAAATGTTTAAATACGCGGTGTACCTTCATTTACCTTGTTATAATAAATAAAGGATATATTATTAGTATAGAATAGGCGGGCATTCCCACCCGTTATAGTATGAATGAGGATAAGAATGAAAGAAAGATACAGAATGCAGCATAAAAGTGCGAGAGGCATACTTGAGAGAACTGGCATGAATGAGAAAATTAGATGTAGAAAGGCCTGGACCTAGAGTCTGGGGAGCAGTAGAAAAAAAAAAAAAAAAAAAAAAAAAAAAAAAAAAAAAAAAAAAAAAAAACCTAACCTAACCTAACCTAACCTAACCTAACCTAACCTAACCTAACCTAACCTAACCTAACCTAACCTAACCTAACCTAACCTAACCTAACCTAACCTAACCTAACCTAACCTAACCTAACCTAACCTAACCTAACCTAACCTAACCTAACCTAACCTAACCTAACCTAACCTAACCTAACCTAACCTAACCTAACCTAACCTAACCTAACCTAACCTAACCTAACCTAACCTAACCTAACCTAACCTAACCTAACCTAACCTAACCTAACCTAACCTAACCTAACCTAACCTAACCTAACCTAACCTAACCTAACCTAACCTAACCTAACCTAACCTAACCTAACCTAACCTAACCTAACCTAACCTAACCTAACCTAACCTAACCTAACCTAACCTAACCTAACCTAACCTAACCTAACCTAACCTAACCTAACCTAACCTAACCTAACCTAACCTAACCTAACCTAACCTAACCTAACCTAACCTAACCTAACCTAACCTAACCTAACCTAACCTAACCTAACCTAACCTAACCTAACCTAACCTAACCTAACCTAACCTAACCTAACCTAACCTAACCTAACCTAACCTAACCTAACCTAACCTAACCTAACCTAACCTAACCTAACCTAACCTAACCTAACCTAACCTAACCTAACCTAACCTAACCTAACCTAACCTAACCTAACCTAACCTAACCTAACCTAACCTAACCTAACCTAACCTAACCTAACCTAACCTAACCTAACCTAACCTAACCTAACCTAACCTAACCTAACCTAACCTAACCTAACCTAACCTAACCTAACCTAACCTAACCTAACCTAACCTAACCTAACCTAACCTAACCTAACCTAACCTAACCTAACCTAACCTAACCTAACCTAACCTAACCTAACCTAACCTAACCTAACCTAACCTAACCTAACCTAACCTAACCTAACCTAACCTAACCTAACCTAACCTAACCTAACCTAACCTAACCTAACCTAACCTAACCTAACCTAACCTAACCTAACCTAACCTAACCTAACCTAACCTAACCTAACCTAACCTAACCTAACCTAACCTAACCTAACCTAACCTAACCTAACCTAACCTAACCTAACCTAACCTAACCTAACCTAACCTAACCTAACCTAACCTAACCTAACCTAACCTAACCTAACCTAACCTAACCTAACCTAACCTAACCTAACCTAACCTAACCTAACCTAACCTAACCTAACCTAACCTAACCTAACCTAACCTAACCTAACCTAACCTAACCTAACCTAACCTAACCTAACCTAACCTAACCTAACCTAACCTAACCTAACCTAACCTAACCTAACCTAACCTAACCTAACCTAACCTAACCTAACCTAACCTAACCTAACCTAACCTAACCTAACCTAACCTAACCTAACCTAACCTAACCTAACCTAACCTAACCTAACCTAACCTAACCTAACCTAACCTAACCTAACCTAACCTAACCTAACCTAACCTAACCTAACCTAACCTAACCTAACCTAACCTAACCTAACCTAACCTAACCTAACCTAACCTAACCTAACCTAACCTAACCTAACCTAACCTAACCTAACCTAACCTAACCTAACCTAACCTAACCTAACCTAACCTAACCTAACCTAACCTAACCTAACCTAACCTAACCTAACCTAACCTAACCTAACCTAACCTAACCTAACCTAACCTAACCTAACCTAACCTAACCTAACCTAACCTAACCTAACCTAACCTAACCTAACCTAACCTAACCTAACCTAACCTAACCTAACCTAACCTAACCTAACCTAACCTAACCTAACCTAACCTAACCTAACCTAACCTAACCTAACCTAACCTAACCTAACCTAACCTAACCTAACCTAACCTAACCTAACCTAACCTAACCTAACCTAACCTAACCTAACCTAACCTAACCTAACCTAACCTAACCTAACCTAACCTAACCTAACCTAACCTAACCTAACCTAACCTAACCTAACCTAACCTAACCTAACCTAACCTAACCTAACCTAACCTAACCTAACCTAACCTAACCTAACCTAACCTAACCTAACCTAACCTAACCTAACCTAACCTAACCTAACCTAACCTAACCTAACCTAACCTAACCTAACCTAACCTAACCTAACCTAACCTAACCTAACCTAACCTAACCTAACCTAACCTAACCTAACCTAACCTAACCTAACCTAACCTAACCTAACCTAACCTAACCTAACCTAACCTAACCTAACCTAACCTAACCTAACCTAACCTAACCTAACCTAACCTAACCTAACCTAACCTAACCTAACCTAACCTAACCTAACCTAACCTAACCTAACCTAACCTAACCTAACCTAACCTAACCTAACCTAACCTAACCTAACCTAACCTAACCTAACCTAACCTAACCTAACCTAACCTAACCTAACCTAACCTAACCTAACCTAACCTAACCTAACCTAACCTAACCTAACCTAACCTAACCTAACCTAACCTAACCTAACCTAACCTAACCTAACCTAACCTAACCTAACCTAACCTAACCTAACCTAACCTAACCTAACCTAACCTAACCTAACCTAACCTAACCTAACCTAACCTAACCTAACCTAACCTAACCTAACCTAACCTAACCTAACCTAACCTAACCTAACCTAACCTAACCTAACCTAACCTAACCTAACCTAACCTAACCTAACCTAACCTAACCTAACCTAACCTAACCTAACCTAACCTAACCTAACCTAACCTAACCTAACCTAACCTAACCTAACCTAACCTAACCTAACCTAACCTAACCTAACCTAACCTAACCTAACCTAACCTAACCTAACCTAACCTAACCTAACCTAACCTAACCTAACCTAACCTAACCTAACCTAACCTAACCTAACCTAACCTAACCTAACCTAACCTAACCTAACCTAACCTAACCTAACCTAACCTAACCTAACCTAACCTAACCTAACCTAACCTAACCTAACCTAACCTAACCTAACCTAACCTAACCTAACCTAACCTAACCTAACCTAACCTAACCTAACCTAACCTAACCTAACCTAACCTAACCTAACCTAACCTAACCTAACCTAACCTAACCTAACCTAACCTAACCTAACCTAACCTAACCTAACCTAACCTAACCTAACCTAACCTAACCTAACCTAACCTAACCTAACCTAACCTAACCTAACCTAACCTAACCTAACCTAACCTAACCTAACCTAACCTAACCTAACCTAACCTAACCTAACCTAACCTAACCTAACCTAACCTAACCTAACCTAACCTAACCTAACCTAACCTAACCTAACCTAACCTAACCTAACCTAACCTAACCTAACCTAACCTAACCTAACCTAACCTAACCTAACCTAACCTAACCTAACCTAACCTAACCTAACCTAACCTAACCTAACCTAACCTAACCTAACCTAACCTAACCTAACCTAACCTAACCTAACCTAACCTAACCTAACCTAACCTAACCTAACCTAACCTAACCTAACCTAACCTAACCTAACCTAACCTAACCTAACCTAACCTAACCTAACCTAACCTAACCTAACCTAACCTAACCTAACCTAACCTAACCTAACCTAACCTAACCTAACCTAACCTAACCTAACCTAACCTAACCTAACCTAACCTAACCTAACCTAACCTAACCTAACCTAACCTAACCTAACCTAACCTAACCTAACCTAACCTAACCTAACCTAACCTAACCTAACCTAACCTAACCTAACCTAACCTAACCTAACCTAACCTAACCTAACCTAACCTAACCTAACCTAACCTAACCTAACCTAACCTAACCTAACCTAACCTAACCTAACCTAACCTAACCTAACCTAACCTAACCTAACCTAACCTAACCTAACCTAACCTAACCTAACCTAACCTAACCTAACCTAACCTAACCTAACCTAACCTAACCTAACCTAACCTAACCTAACCTAACCTAACCTAACCTAACCTAACCTAACCTAACCTAACCTAACCTAACCTAACCTAACCTAACCTAACCTAACCTAACCTAACCTAACCTAACCTAACCTAACCTAACCTAACCTAACCTAACCTAACCTAACCTAACCTAACCTAACCTAACCTAACCTAACCTAACCTAACCTAACCTAACCTAACCTAACCTAACCTAACCTAACCTAACCTAACCTAACCTAACCTAACCTAACCTAACCTAACCTAACCTAACCTAACCTAACCTAACCTAACCTAACCTAACCTAACCTAACCTAACCTAACCTAACCTAACCTAACCTAACCTAACCTAACCTAACCTAACCTAACCTAACCTAACCTAACCTAACCTAACCTAACCTAACCTAACCTAACCTAACCTAACCTAACCTAACCTAACCTAACCTAACCTAACCTAACCTAACCTAACCTAACCTAACCTAACCTAACCTAACCTAACCTAACCTAACCTAACCTAACCTAACCTAACCTAACCTAACCTAACCTAACCTAACCTAACCTAACCTAACCTAACCTAACCTAACCTAACCTAACCTAACCTAACCTAACCTAACCTAACCTAACCTAACCTAACCTAACCTAACCTAACCTAACCTAACCTAACCTAACCTAACCTAACCTAACCTAACCTAACCTAACCTAACCTAACCTAACCTAACCTAACCTAACCTAACCTAACCTAACCTAACCTAACCTAACCTAACCTAACCTAACCTAACCTAACCTAACCTAACCTAACCTAACCTAACCTAACCTAACCTAACCTAACCTAACCTAACCTAACCTAACCTAACCTAACCTAACCTAACCTAACCTAACCTAACCTAACCTAACCTAACCTAACCTAACCTAACCTAACCTAACCTAACCTAACCTAACCTAACCTAACCTAACCTAACCTAACCTAACCTAACCTAACCTAACCTAACCTAACCTAACCTAACCTAACCTAACCTAACCTAACCTAACCTAACCTAACCTAACCTAACCTAACCTAACCTAACCTAACCTAACCTAACCTAACCTAACCTAACCTAACCTAACCTAACCTAACCTAACCTAACCTAACCTAACCTAACCTAACCTAACCTAACCTAACCTAACCTAACCTAACCTAACCTAACCTAACCTAACCTAACCTAACCTAACCTAACCTAACCTAACCTAACCTAACCTAACCTAACCTAACCTAACCTAACCTAACCTAACCTAACCTAACCTAACCTAACCTAACCTAACCTAACCTAACCTAACCTAACCTAACCTAACCTAACCTAACCTAACCTAACCTAACCTAACCTAACCTAACCTAACCTAACCTAACCTAACCTAACCTAACCTAACCTAACCTAACCTAACCTAACCTAACCTAACCTAACCTAACCTAACCTAACCTAACCTAACCTAACCTAACCTAACCTAACCTAACCTAACCTAACCTAACCTAACCTAACCTAACCTAACCTAACCTAACCTAACCTAACCTAACCTAACCTAACCTAACCTAACCTAACCTAACCTAACCTAACCTAACCTAACCTAACCTAACCTAACCTAACCTAACCTAACCTAACCTAACCTAACCTAACCTAACCTAACCTAACCTAACCTAACCTAACCTAACCTAACCTAACCTAACCTAACCTAACCTAACCTAACCTAACCTAACCTAACCTAACCTAACCTAACCTAACCTAACCTAACCTAACCTAACCTAACCTAACCTAACCTAACCTAACCTAACCTAACCTAACCTAACCTAACCTAACCTAACCTAACCTAACCTAACCTAACCTAACCTAACCTAACCTAACCTAACCTAACCTAACCTAACCTAACCTAACCTAACCTAACCTAACCTAACCTAACCTAACCTAACCTAACCTAACCTAACCTAACCTAACCTAACCTAACCTAACCTAACCTAACCTAACCTAACCTAACCTAACCTAACCTAACCTAACCTAACCTAACCTAACCTAACCTAACCTAACCTAACCTAACCTAACCTAACCTAACCTAACCTAACCTAACCTAACCTAACCTAACCTAACCTAACCTAACCTAACCTAACCTAACCTAACCTAACCTAACCTAACCTAACCTAACCTAACCTAACCTAACCTAACCTAACCTAACCTAACCTAACCTAACCTAACCTAACCTAACCTAACCTAACCTAACCTAACCTAACCTAACCTAACCTAACCTAACCTAACCTAACCTAACCTAACCTAACCTAACCTAACCTAACCTAACCTAACCTAACCTAACCTAACCTAACCTAACCTAACCTAACCTAACCTAACCTAACCTAACCTAACCTAACCTAACCTAACCTAACCTAACCTAACCTAACCTAACCTAACCTAACCTAACCTAACCTAACCTAACCTAACCTAACCTAACCTAACCTAACCTAACCTAACCTAACCTAACCTAACCTAACCTAACCTAACCTAACCTAACCTAACCTAACCTAACCTAACCTAACCTAACCTAACCTAACCTAACCTAACCTAACCTAACCTAACCTAACCTAACCTAACCTAACCTAACCTAACCTAACCTAACCTAACCTAACCTAACCTAACCTAACCTAACCTAACCTAACCTAACCTAACCTAACCTAACCTAACCTAACCTAACCTAACCTAACCTAACCTAACCTAACCTAACCTAACCTAACCTAACCTAACCTAACCTAACCTAACCTAACCTAACCTAACCTAACCTAACCTAACCTAACCTAACCTAACCTAACCTAACCTAACCTAACCTAACCTAACCTAACCTAACCTAACCTAACCTAACCTAACCTAACCTAACCTAACCTAACCTAACCTAACCTAACCTAACCTAACCTAACCTAACCTAACCTAACCTAACCTAACCTAACCTAACCTAACCTAACCTAACCTAACCTAACCTAACCTAACCTAACCTAACCTAACCTAACCTAACCTAACCTAACCTAACCTAACCTAACCTAACCTAACCTAACCTAACCTAACCTAACCTAACCTAACCTAACCTAACCTAACCTAACCTAACCTAACCTAACCTAACCTAACCTAACCTAACCTAACCTAACCTAACCTAACCTAACCTAACCTAACCTAACCTAACCTAACCTAACCTAACCTAACCTAACCTAACCTAACCTAACCTAACCTAACCTAACCTAACCTAACCTAACCTAACCTAACCTAACCTAACCTAACCTAACCTAACCTAACCTAACCTAACCTAACCTAACCTAACCTAACCTAACCTAACCTAACCTAACCTAACCTAACCTAACCTAACCTAACCTAACCTAACCTAACCTAACCTAACCTAACCTAACCTAACCTAACCTAACCTAACCTAACCTAACCTAACCTAACCTAACCTAACCTAACCTAACCTAACCTAACCTAACCTAACCTAACCTAACCTAACCTAACCTAACCTAACCTAACCTAACCTAACCTAACCTAACCTAACCTAACCTAACCTAACCTAACCTAACCTAACCTAACCTAACCTAACCTAACCTAACCTAACCTAACCTAACCTAACCTAACCTAACCTAACCTAACCTAACCTAACCTAACCTAACCTAACCTAACCTAACCTAACCTAACCTAACCTAACCTAACCTAACCTAACCTAACCTAACCTAACCTAACCTAACCTAACCTAACCTAACCTAACCTAACCTAACCTAACCTAACCTAACCTAACCTAACCTAACCTAACCTAACCTAACCTAACCTAACCTAACCTAACCTAACCTAACCTAACCTAACCTAACCTAACCTAACCTAACCTAACCTAACCTAACCTAACCTAACCTAACCTAACCTAACCTAACCTAACCTAACCTAACCTAACCTAACCTAACCTAACCTAACCTAACCTAACCTAACCTAACCTAACCTAACCTAACCTAACCTAACCTAACCTAACCTAACCTAACCTAACCTAACCTAACCTAACCTAACCTAACCTAACCTAACCTAACCTAACCTAACCTAACCTAACCTAACCTAACCTAACCTAACCTAACCTAACCTAACCTAACCTAACCTAACCTAACCTAACCTAACCTAACCTAACCTAACCTAACCTAACCTAACCTAACCTAACCTAACCTAACCTAACCTAACCTAACCTAACCTAACCTAACCTAACCTAACCTAACCTAACCTAACCTAACCTAACCTAACCTAACCTAACCTAACCTAACCTAACCTAACCTAACCTAACCTAACCTAACCTAACCTAACCTAACCTAACCTAACCTAACCTAACCTAACCTAACCTAACCTAACCTAACCTAACCTAACCTAACCTAACCTAACCTAACCTAACCTAACCTAACCTAACCTAACCTAACCTAACCTAACCTAACCTAACCTAACCTAACCTAACCTAACCTAACCTAACCTAACCTAACCTAACCTAACCTAACCTAACCTAACCTAACCTAACCTAACCTAACCTAACCTAACCTAACCTAACCTAACCTAACCTAACCTAACCTAACCTAACCTAACCTAACCTAACCTAACCTAACCTAACCTAACCTAACCTAACCTAACCTAACCTAACCTAACCTAACCTAACCTAACCTAACCTAACCTAACCTAACCTAACCTAACCTAACCTAACCTAACCTAACCTAACCTAACCTAACCTAACCTAACCTAACCTAACCTAACCTAACCTAACCTAACCTAACCTAACCTAACCTAACCTAACCTAACCTAACCTAACCTAACCTAACCTAACCTAACCTAACCTAACCTAACCTAACCTAACCTAACCTAACCTAACCTAACCTAACCTAACCTAACCTAACCTAACCTAACCTAACCTAACCTAACCTAACCTAACCTAACCTAACCTAACCTAACCTAACCTAACCTAACCTAACCTAACCTAACCTAACCTAACCTAACCTAACCTAACCTAACCTAACCTAACCTAACCTAACCTAACCTAACCTAACCTAACCTAACCTAACCTAACCTAACCTAACCTAACCTAACCTAACCTAACCTAACCTAACCTAACCTAACCTAACCTAACCTAACCTAACCTAACCTAACCTAACCTAACCTAACCTAACCTAACCTAACCTAACCTAACCTAACCTAACCTAACCTAACCTAACCTAACCTAACCTAACCTAACCTAACCTAACCTAACCTAACCTAACCTAACCTAACCTAACCTAACCTAACCTAACCTAACCTAACCTAACCTAACCTAACCTAACCTAACCTAACCTAACCTAACCTAACCTAACCTAACCTAACCTAACCTAACCTAACCTAACCTAACCTAACCTAACCTAACCTAACCTAACCTAACCTAACCTAACCTAACCTAACCTAACCTAACCTAACCTAACCTAACCTAACCTAACCTAACCTAACCTAACCTAACCTAACCTAACCTAACCTAACCTAACCTAACCTAACCTAACCTAACCTAACCTAACCTAACCTAACCTAACCTAACCTAACCTAACCTAACCTAACCTAACCTAACCTAACCTAACCTAACCTAACCTAACCTAACCTAACCTAACCTAACCTAACCTAACCTAACCTAACCTAACCTAACCTAACCTAACCTAACCTAACCTAACCTAACCTAACCTAACCTAACCTAACCTAACCTAACCTAACCTAACCTAACCTAACCTAACCTAACCTAACCTAACCTAACCTAACCTAACCTAACCTAACCTAACCTAACCTAACCTAACCTAACCTAACCTAACCTAACCTAACCTAACCTAACCTAACCTAACCTAACCTAACCTAACCTAACCTAACCTAACCTAACCTAACCTAACCTAACCTAACCTAACCTAACCTAACCTAACCTAACCTAACCTAACCTAACCTAACCTAACCTAACCTAACCTAACCTAACCTAACCTAACCTAACCTAACCTAACCTAACCTAACCTAACCTAACCTAACCTAACCTAACCTAACCTAACCTAACCTAACCTAACCTAACCTAACCTAACCTAACCTAACCTAACCTAACCTAACCTTTTTTTTTTTTTTTTTTT
>OX467317.1:42500-75000 GCA_950108535.1 Agriphila straminella
TTTGTATTGGACGTAGAGAGTTGGGATTTATGAAGTAGGGGGTGCATTTAGACCCTTTATCGAGTTCCGGGGCAATTTACCCAAAATTCCACTTTTGTGGAATTTCGCAATTCCACGCAGTGTGAAGGGTAGCTTACGAGCCCCCAACCCCTCTGCAAAAAACCCCGACTCTCTGGGCCTAATAGTTTGGGCGTTATAATATTTCCAAAATTTTTTGGAATTTTTCCAAAAATTTTTGGAATTGCTCTGGCTCCTACAATATAGGAGCTAGCGTTTTTGTGTAAAGGGCTAGGGTGCTCAGAATTTTATTCCCCACCCCTCCTCATCCCTAGAATTCCCAAATTTTGACTTTTATTTTTGCCCCCCCCCCTAGCGATCTTGCGAGCTAGAGTTTGCCGGGGCTTCCTGACTGCCCCAAACCCGGGGTTTCTAGCCCTGATAGCGGCTGAGATACTACCCTTCAAAGTTGGTGGCGGCCATCTTGGACGCCATTTTGAAAAACTTTGAAGGGTCGTACCTCCCAAACTATTTGGGCTACTGGGCTGGGGATTTTTGCATAGAGGCTCCCTGAGGGACCTTTACCAGCCTAGTGGGGTAAATTTACCAATTTACCACTTTGGTAAATTTTTTGAGCTGGTCCCACCAATCGATAGGTCTTCGACCCCTCTATGCAACAATCCAAAACCCTAGTTCTGAGCGACCAATAGTTTCCGAGATATTGGAAACTTACCCAAGTTAGGGAACTTTTACCCAATACTTACCTTTGGGATAGCTCGGGAACTATTGGTCTCACAGAGTCGGGACTGGTAACAGACTGTGGGGCATTGTAGGGGCTACAGACGCCCTATACAAGGCGATCGGACCAGGCCGCCATCTTGGCCGCCATTTTGATTTTTCTTAGGTATAAGCTTAACTTCGCGGACTAAAATCGGAAAAATACGCGGTTTACACTAGCGGGTGTATTTTGCCACCCCAACTGACATATAAGAACCCCAAGACGTAGAGTCACTTTTTTGACTCTTTTTTTTTGAAAAAACCGTGACATTGCCTTTTTACGTATAACTTAGGTAAATTTACCTAAAATTTAATTTTGACTTTGACCGTGCGTTTAAAAAAAACGTCGCTTGACGAAATTATATTTTTTATTACATCTTTTTAATTTTATTTTGTGCATTTTACAACTTTTACAAATTTATATTATTTTTTCTTGCTTTATTTTATTTTATTACTGTGTATTGACGCCTACCTCTGACACAATGATGCGCACTCCACCTAACACTATAAGTGTGACACAAGAAGTTGACAAAATCAACTCTAGGACCAGTATGGAAAACATCCATAACACTCCGGTGGTGGAAACAAAGAAGGTCTGCCAAGAGCAGCTGGCAATGGACACCCCGGGCCCATCAGCACCACCTATTAGGGATCCCGGTCGTACATTTACCCCGCAACCCCCGAAGAAGATCAAAAAGGGGGCTCCCACACAACAGGGACATACACCTTCTTTTAGGGAAGGATTACAGAAAGATAGCACCGGCAGCATTCTCAAGAAGGTTATAAATTTTTTGGAAACTTTACCGGGGACGACCACAAGTTACCCCCAAATGCGTAGGGACATTAAAAATATAATGGAGGTAAAGTCCAAATGGGCGTTACTACGACTTCAGGAATTAGAACGGAGACTGGCGAAAGAAAAAAGCCTAGACGGCCTTACCATGGACACACAGACTCCGTCCTGCATCCCGCAAACACAACCAGACCAGCCACGCACCCCCCCTCAAGAGAGTATACAGCAACTAGAGGACCTGGTCCTCCAGCGCCTCGACAACATGCATAGAGATCTGGAGGGAGCTCTCTTCAATATAGGGAGCAATCTAATGTCAACTGTGCAGGAGCAGGTCTGCAAGCCTGTGCTCGAAAAGGTGGGAGGGGTAGCGATAAAAGTTGATCTGGTCACAGAAGAAGTTAAAAAAGTGGGCGCAGCAGTTGCGGAGAAGACCTACGCGAGTGCAGCAGCCTCCACCCCTACCCCTGTTAGCAAGAATAAACCATCGGGTGTCGGCGCCGGGAACACCCTACACTCGGTGGTTATCACCTCGACAAACGAGAATGATACGGGGGAAGAAGTATTAGAAAAAGTTCGTAATACGATCGAAGCCCAGGAGGGCTGGGTTAGAGTTGAGAAGTATAGAAAGGCAAAGGATAGGAAGATAATAATGAGCTGTAAGACTGTAGAAGAACGAAAGAAGATTAAAGAAAGGATTGATAAGGCGGGAAACCTAAAATGCGAAGAAATGGTAAATAAGGACCCCTTACTCATGTTAAGGGATGTCATGGCTTATCATACCGATGAAGCCCTCAAGGATAAGATTCGCCAACAAAATAAAGAAATTTTTAATAATATGGACCCGAAAGATGACAGAATGACTATCAAGTATAGGAAAAACGCGAGAAACCCACTCGCGAAACATGTTGTGATGTCTGTGTCCCCCGTCATTTGGAGAAAAGCGGTGGAGATTGGAGTGATGTATGTAGACATACAACGGGTCAGAGTAACAGACCAATCGCCCTTGGTGCAATGTACCAAATGCCTGGGTTACGGGCACAGTAAGAAACACTGTACGGAATCAGAGACCCTGTGCAGCCACTGCGGAGGCCCGCACCTTAGGATAGAATGTCCCGCAAAAGACAACCCTCCAAACTGTAAAAACTGCACAAGGGATAAAAACGAATACTCAATAGGTGAGCACAACGCGTTTGATGGCGAGTGTCCCGTGCGCAAGCGCTGGGACAGGTTAGCGAGAAAAACCGTTGCGTATTGCTAAGGGCACCCCGGCGAAAACTACTCCGTACCTAGTGATCCAGGCGAACCTGCAGCGGAAGAAACTGGCCACAGACGAACTCCTTATGGGAGCAACTAGAAGGAAGGCAGCGATCGCGCTAGTCCAGGAACCCTACGTTGGAGCGGCGAGAAGTATGAAGACACAGAGCGGAATTAGAGTATTCCAGAGCAGCGGCGACGGGACAGTTAAAGCGGCCATTGTGGTCCTGGATCCGGACCTTAATATTGAGCAATATCCGGATCTCACAACCAATAACATCGTGGTAGTGACTGTCCACACCAAAGCCTGGAGGACTGCGCTCGTGTCTTACTACTTCGAACCGGACCAACCTATCGGGCCATACTTAGACCACATAAAGCGGATCGTTGCCAAAATCGGTGCCAGAAGCATCATTATAGGAGGAGATGCAAATGCGAAAAGCTGTTGGTGGGGAAGTACGGAGATAGATCACCGGGGTCAAGAGCTGACCGACACAATACATGAGCTGGACATGCACATCCTCAACCAGGGCGACACTCCGACCTTCGACACATTCCGTGGGGGCAAGCGTTACTCGAGTTACGTCGATGTCACCTTCTGCACCGCCGACATGCTGGACAAAGTGGCAGACTGGAGAGTCGTAGACGATCTGACGGGCTCTGACCATAACGGGATCACACTCAAGTTGCTGCAAGAAAAGTCTCAAGGCATCAAAATAGAAAGAACAACAAGGAAATATAACACTAAAAAAGCTGATTGGGGAATATTTCGAGAAAAATTGGCACAACTAAAAGTAGAGAACGACGTAAACTTAGTTCATATCAATAACATAAATACAGCAGAAGAAATAGAAGATATGGTTAATAAGTACAACAAAACCATTGCAGAAGCTTGTAGCGCAAGTATACCCCCAAAGAAGAACACCAGTAGATTGATGATCCCGTGGTGGTCGGAGGAGCTTGAGACGCTGAAGGCTGAAGTTTTAACCAGGAAACGCCGGATCAGGAGCGCTGCCCCCATACGGAAACAGAAAGTTGTCGATGAGTATCTAGAAAAGAAAATCCAGTATGAGGAGGACGCAAAGAAAGCACAAACAGGAAGCTGGAAGGAGTTCTGTGGAAAACAAGACAAGGAGGGGCTCTGGGAAGGAATTTACAGGGTGATAGGAAGAACGACAAAGCGAGCGGAGGATGCCCCGCTAGAAAAGGATGGGGTAATATTGGACATTAAGAGTTCAGCCAAATTACTGGCGGACACCTTCTACCCCAGGGATACAGTAGAAACGGATAGGGATGAACATCGCGAGATAAGAGAAAGAGCCGAGGAGGTGAACGCAAGCGACCAAGGTGAACCCTGCGACCCTCCGTTCACATTGCTCGAACTCAGGCGTGCCACCGAGTCCTTCAATCCCAAGAAGGCCCCTGGGGAGGACGGCTTCACGGCGGACATCTGTTTGCACGCGATCAATGAAGACCCGACATTGTTCCTAGCTTTGTTGAACAAATGTCTAGAGTGCCACTACTTTCCACGTTCGTGGAAGAAAGCCACCGTCGTGGTGCTGAGGAAGCCGGGGAAGGATAATTACAACATCCCCAAATCTTATCGACCAATCGGCCTCCTACCCATACTTGGTAAGATTTACGAGAAAATGCTCGTCGCGAGGCTCAAGTTCCACCTCTTACCAAAGATGAGCCCAAACCAGTATGGATTCATGCCCCAAAAAAGTACGGAAGACTCCCTCTATACCCTAGTGCAGCGCATCCGAACAAAGCTGGCAGACAAGAAAATAGTCACACTAGTCTCACTGGATATAGAGGGAGCCTTCGATAGTGCATGGTGGCCGTCGATCAGGACGAGATTGGCGGAAGAGAGGTGTCCACTTAATCTAAGGAAAGTCATGGATAGTTACTTGTCAGATAGGGCAGTTTCGGTGAGATACGGAGGTGAGGAACATAGCACTGGAACAAATAAGGGATGTGTTCAGGGCTCGATAGCGGGCCCCATACTATGGAACCTCCTGTTAGATCCTCTACTGAAAAGCCTAAGCGATAGGGGAGATTATTGTCAGGCCTTCGCGGATGATGTTGTTCTGTTGTTCGACGGTGACACGGCCCAAGATATACAGAGGCAGGCAAATGCCACCCTCGAACATGTTCGGAGGTGGGGTGTCAACAATAAACTGAAGTTCGCGCCACAAAAAACAAACGCCATGGTAATGACTAAGAAGTTAAAGTATGACACCCCACATCTGAACATGGGCGGGGTTGACATTGAGATGTCCCGCGAAATCAAGCTATTAGGACTGACGATTGACGATAAGCTGACTTTCAATTCCCACGTCGCCAATATATGTAAAAAGGCAATCGGCATAAATAAACAGCTAACTAGAGCCGCTAAAGTCAGTTGGGGATTACACCCAGAGGTAGTGCGGACCATTTACACTGCAGTAGTTGAACCCATCATCTTATATGCAGCGAGTGTCTGGGCTCCTGCTGCACTAAAACTAGGTGTACAGAAACATCTTAACGCCTTGCAGCGAGGTTTCGCGCAGAAAATATGCAAGGCCTATCGCACGGTGTCCCTGCACGCAGCGCTGATCCTTTCGGGGCTACTCCCTCTGGACCTCCGGATTCGTGAGGCGGCCTCGCTTTATGAGGCCAAGAAAGGAGTGCCCCTATCAGTGCTGGGTGACAGGGAGGTCGAGCGACCGGCCCCTGCGCTCAAGGCTCCTCATCCAGCTGAACACGTTGGCATCGAGTTCCATCCCCTGGCAGACCAAGAGCAAGTTAACGCCAACAGCGACTTTGAAATTAAGATCTTTACCGACGGCAGCAAGATTGACGGCCGGGTCGGTTCCGCCCTATCCTTGTGGAATAGGGAAACCGAAATTAGGGCCGTCAAGCTTGCTTTACCGACGTATTGCACGGTCTACCAGGCGGAACTCCTTGCCATTTGTGAGGCGACAGGCCTAGTAACAAAGAGAAAGGAGACCACCTTCGCTGTATATTCGGATTCAACCGCGGCCCTTCAGTCCGTCGCCAGCTTGGACTGCCTGCACCCATTGGCCGTAGAAGCAAGGGCAAACATGAAATCAATTGCTCTCCAAAATAAATATTTGTCTTTATTTTGGATAAAAGCCCACGTCGGGCTGGAAGGCAATGAACGAGCAGACGAGCTGGCGAAGGATGCGGCACTTAACCTCAAAACTAAGCCGAAATACGACAGTTGTCCGGTATCATTCGTCAAGCGTAGCATTAGGATGCAAACGCTTGACGAATGGAACCAGAGATATAAAGCTGGAGATACTGCTGCGGTAACCAAACTGTTCCTACCAGACGCGAATAGGGCCTTCCGCACCATCAGGAAATTTGAACCCGACCCCATCCTCACCCAAGTATTGACAGGGCACGGTGGGTTCTCCGAGTACTTGTATAGATTCAAGTGCAAGGATAACCCATCGTGCGCCTGCGACCCCGAAACTTCTGAGTCCCTCCCACACATAATTATGTATTGTCCAGTTTATAACCTGGAAAGGTTTAATATTGAACAGAAAATAGAATATAAGATTTGTCCAAAAAACATAGAGGAAATAATGTTAAGCAAAGAAAGAGGAAGATTCCTAGATTTTTGTAAGAATATAGCTTTAAGAGTAATAAAGAGGAATAAAGTAGATTAGAAATAATGCTAAGATGATATTGTTGAATATTATTCTATAGCATAAGAAACATTAAGTAAATATTGTAAATGTATAACAATACAAAACTAAGAGTGTTCGTAACTAGAATAATAAATAATAAATAAATAGACATAAGACAATGTAAATAGTTATAAGAAAACTGTATTTAGAATTAATAAGTACCTACTGTATTAATAACAAATGTTTATTAAATAAAGAAAAACTGTGTCGAGTTCCATAGAACCCAATAAAATTATATTAGGAAATGAAATAGATAGATAGATTAGGAATAAATAGATAGATTAGGCGGTCTTTCCCGGCCGTTATAGTAAAAAAGATGATGTATGAAAGTGTAGTATGCAGAATGAAAGTACGAGAGGCATAAAAGCGAGAACTGGTATGAAAGTGTAAACAAAATTAAAAATGTAAAAACAGGCTCTAACCCTATGTTAGAGGTAGAAGAAAAAAAAAAAAAAAAAAAAAAAAAAAAAAAAAAAAAAAAAAAAAAAAAAAAAAAAAAAAAAAAAAAAAAAAAAAAAAAAAAAAAAAAAAAAACATAAAACTAACCTAACCTAACCTAACCTAACCTAACCTAACCTAACCTAACCTAACCTAACCTAACCTAACCTAACCTAACCTAACCTAACCTAACCTAACCTAACCTAACCTAACCTAACCTAACCTAACCTAACCTAACCTAACCTAACCTAACCTAACCTAACCTAACCTAACCTAACCTAACCTAACCTAACCTAACCTAACCTAACCTAACCTAACCTAACCTAACCTAACCTAACCTAACCTAACCTAACCTAACCTAACCTAACCTAACCTAACCTAACCTAACCTAACCTAACCTAACCTAACCTAACCTAACCTAACCTAACCTAACCTAACCTAACCTAACCTAACCTAACCTAACCTAACCTAACCTAACCTAACCTAACCTAACCTAACCTAACCTAACCTAACCTAACCTAACCTAACCTAACCTAACCTAACCTAACCTAACCTAACCTAACCTAACCTAACCTAACCTAACCTAACCTAACCTAACCTAACCTAACCTAACCTAACCTAACCTAACCTAACCTAACCTAACCTAACCTAACCTAACCTAACCTAACCTAACCTAACCTAACCTAACCTAACCTAACCTAACCTAACCTAACCTAACCTAACCTAACCTAACCTAACCTAACCTAACCTAACCTAACCTAACCTAACCTAACCTAACCTAACCTAACCTAACCTAACCTAACCTAACCTAACCTAACCTAACCTAACCTAACCTAACCTAACCTAACCTAACCTAACCTAACCTAACCTAACCTAACCTAACCTAACCTAACCTAACCTAACCTAACCTAACCTAACCTAACCTAACCTAACCTAACCTAACCTAACCTAACCTAACCTAACCTAACCTAACCTAACCTAACCTAACCTAACCTAACCTAACCTAACCTAACCTAACCTAACCTAACCTAACCTAACCTAACCTAACCTAACCTAACCTAACCTAACCTAACCTAACCTAACCTAACCTAACCTAACCTAACCTAACCTAACCTAACCTAACCTAACCTAACCTAACCTAACCTAACCTAACCTAACCTAACCTAACCTAACCTAACCTAACCTAACCTAACCTAACCTAACCTAACCTAACCTAACCTAACCTAACCTAACCTAACCTAACCTAACCTAACCTAACCTAACCTAACCTAACCTAACCTAACCTAACCTAACCTAACCTAACCTAACCTAACCTAACCTAACCTAACCTAACCTAACCTAACCTAACCTAACCTAACCTAACCTAACCTAACCTAACCTAACCTAACCTAACCTAACCTAACCTAACCTAACCTAACCTAACCTAACCTAACCTAACCTAACCTAACCTAACCTAACCTAACCTAACCTAACCTAACCTAACCTAACCTAACCTAACCTAACCTAACCTAACCTAACCTAACCTAACCTAACCTAACCTAACCTAACCTAACCTAACCTAACCTAACCTAACCTAACCTAACCTAACCTAACCTAACCTAACCTAACCTAACCTAACCTAACCTAACCTAACCTAACCTAACCTAACCTAACCTAACCTAACCTAACCTAACCTAACCTAACCTAACCTAACCTAACCTAACCTAACCTAACCTAACCTAACCTAACCTAACCTAACCTAACCTAACCTAACCTAACCTAACCTAACCTAACCTAACCTAACCTAACCTAACCTAACCTAACCTAACCTAACCTAACCTAACCTAACCTAACCTAACCTAACCTAACCTAACCTAACCTAACCTAACCTAACCTAACCTAACCTAACCTAACCTAACCTAACCTAACCTAACCTAACCTAACCTAACCTAACCTAACCTAACCTAACCTAACCTAACCTAACCTAACCTAACCTAACCTAACCTAACCTAACCTAACCTAACCTAACCTAACCTAACCTAACCTAACCTAACCTAACCTAACCTAACCTAACCTAACCTAACCTAACCTAACCTAACCTAACCTAACCTAACCTAACCTAACCTAACCTAACCTAACCTAACCTAACCTAACCTAACCTAACCTAACCTAACCTAACCTAACCTAACCTAACCTAACCTAACCTAACCTAACCTAACCTAACCTAACCTAACCTAACCTAACCTAACCTAACCTAACCTAACCTAACCTAACCTAACCTAACCTAACCTAACCTAACCTAACCTAACCTAACCTAACCTAACCTAACCTAACCTAACCTAACCTAACCTAACCTAACCTAACCTAACCTAACCTAACCTAACCTAACCTAACCTAACCTAACCTAACCTAACCTAACCTAACCTAACCTAACCTAACCTAACCTAACCTAACCTAACCTAACCTAACCTAACCTAACCTAACCTAACCTAACCTAACCTAACCTAACCTAACCTAACCTAACCTAACCTAACCTAACCTAACCTAACCTAACCTAACCTAACCTAACCTAACCTAACCTAACCTAACCTAACCTAACCTAACCTAACCTAACCTAACCTAACCTAACCTAACCTAACCTAACCTAACCTAACCTAACCTAACCTAACCTAACCTAACCTAACCTAACCTAACCTAACCTAACCTAACCTAACCTAACCTAACCTAACCTAACCTAACCTAACCTAACCTAACCTAACCTAACCTAACCTAACCTAACCTAACCTAACCTAACCTAACCTAACCTAACCTAACCTAACCTAACCTAACCTAACCTAACCTAACCTAACCTAACCTAACCTAACCTAACCTAACCTAACCTAACCTAACCTAACCTAACCTAACCTAACCTAACCTAACCTAACCTAACCTAACCTAACCTAACCTAACCTAACCTAACCTAACCTAACCTAACCTAACCTAACCTAACCTAACCTAACCTAACCTAACCTAACCTAACCTAACCTAACCTAACCTAACCTAACCTAACCTAACCTAACCTAACCTAACCTAACCTAACCTAACCTAACCTAACCTAACCTAACCTAACCTAACCTAACCTAACCTAACCTAACCTAACCTAACCTAACCTAACCTAACCTAACCTAACCTAACCTAACCTAACCTAACCTAACCTAACCTAACCTAACCTAACCTAACCTAACCTAACCTAACCTAACCTAACCTAACCTAACCTAACCTAACCTAACCTAACCTAACCTAACCTAACCTAACCTAACCTAACCTAACCTAACCTAACCTAACCTAACCTAACCTAACCTAACCTAACCTAACCTAACCTAACCTAACCTAACCTAACCTAACCTAACCTAACCTAACCTAACCTAACCTAACCTAACCTAACCTAACCTAACCTAACCTAACCTAACCTAACCTAACCTAACCTAACCTAACCTAACCTAACCTAACCTAACCTAACCTAACCTAACCTAACCTAACCTAACCTAACCTAACCTAACCTAACCTAACCTAACCTAACCTAACCTAACCTAACCTAACCTAACCTAACCTAACCTAACCTAACCTAACCTAACCTAACCTAACCTAACCTAACCTAACCTAACCTAACCTAACCTAACCTAACCTAACCTAACCTAACCTAACCTAACCTAACCTAACCTAACCTAACCTAACCTAACCTAACCTAACCTAACCTAACCTAACCTAACCTAACCTAACCTAACCTAACCTAACCTAACCTAACCTAACCTAACCTAACCTAACCTAACCTAACCTAACCTAACCTAACCTAACCTAACCTAACCTAACCTAACCTAACCTAACCTAACCTAACCTAACCTAACCTAACCTAACCTAACCTAACCTAACCTAACCTAACCTAACCTAACCTAACCTAACCTAACCTAACCTAACCTAACCTAACCTAACCTAACCTAACCTAACCTAACCTAACCTAACCTAACCTAACCTAACCTAACCTAACCTAACCTAACCTAACCTAACCTAACCTAACCTAACCTAACCTAACCTAACCTAACCTAACCTAACCTAACCTAACCTAACCTAACCTAACCTAACCTAACCTAACCTAACCTAACCTAACCTAACCTAACCTAACCTAACCTAACCTAACCTAACCTAACCTAACCTAACCTAACCTAACCTAACCTAACCTAACCTAACCTAACCTAACCTAACCTAACCTAACCTAACCTAACCTAACCTAACCTAACCTAACCTAACCTAACCTAACCTAACCTAACCTAACCTAACCTAACCTAACCTAACCTAACCTAACCTAACCTAACCTAACCTAACCTAACCTAACCTAACCTAACCTAACCTAACCTAACCTAACCTAACCTAACCTAACCTAACCTAACCTAACCTAACCTAACCTAACCTAACCTAACCTAACCTAACCTAACCTAACCTAACCTAACCTAACCTAACCTAACCTAACCTAACCTAACCTAACCTAACCTAACCTAACCTAACCTAACCTAACCTAACCTAACCTAACCTAACCTAACCTAACCTAACCTAACCTAACCTAACCTAACCTAACCTAACCTAACCTAACCTAACCTAACCTAACCTAACCTAACCTAACCTAACCTAACCTAACCTAACCTAACCTAACCTAACCTAACCTAACCTAACCTAACCTAACCTAACCTAACCTAACCTAACCTAACCTAACCTAACCTAACCTAACCTAACCTAACCTAACCTAACCTAACCTAACCTAACCTAACCTAACCTAACCTAACCTAACCTAACCTAACCTAACCTAACCTAACCTAACCTAACCTAACCTAACCTAACCTAACCTAACCTAACCTAACCTAACCTAACCTAACCTAACCTAACCTAACCTAACCTAACCTAACCTAACCTAACCTAACCTAACCTAACCTAACCTAACCTAACCTAACCTAACCTAACCTAACCTAACCTAACCTAACCTAACCTAACCTAACCTAACCTAACCTAACCTAACCTAACCTAACCTAACCTAACCTAACCTAACCTAACCTAACCTAACCTAACCTAACCTAACCTAACCTAACCTAACCTAACCTAACCTAACCTAACCTAACCTAACCTAACCTAACCTAACCTAACCTAACCTAACCTAACCTAACCTAACCTAACCTAACCTAACCTAACCTAACCTAACCTAACCTAACCTAACCTAACCTAACCTAACCTAACCTAACCTAACCTAACCTAACCTAACCTAACCTAACCTAACCTAACCTAACCTAACCTAACCTAACCTAACCTAACCTAACCTAACCTAACCTAACCTAACCTAACCTAACCTAACCTAACCTAACCTAACCTAACCTAACCTAACCTAACCTAACCTAACCTAACCTAACCTAACCTAACCTAACCTAACCTAACCTAACCTAACCTAACCTAACCTAACCTAACCTAACCTAACCTAACCTAACCTAACCTAACCTAACCTAACCTAACCTAACCTAACCTAACCTAACCTAACCTAACCTAACCTAACCTAACCTAACCTAACCTAACCTAACCTAACCTAACCTAACCTAACCTAACCTAACCTAACCTAACCTAACCTAACCTAACCTAACCTAACCTAACCTAACCTAACCTAACCTAACCTAACCTAACCTAACCTAACCTAACCTAACCTAACCTAACCTAACCTAACCTAACCTAACCTAACCTAACCTAACCTAACCTAACCTAACCTAACCTAACCTAACCTAACCTAACCTAACCTAACCTAACCTAACCTAACCTAACCTAACCTAACCTAACCTAACCTAACCTAACCTAACCTAACCTAACCTAACCTAACCTAACCTAACCTAACCTAACCTAACCTAACCTAACCTAACCTAACCTAACCTAACCTAACCTAACCTAACCTAACCTAACCTAACCTAACCTAACCTAACCTAACCTAACCTAACCTAACCTAACCTAACCTAACCTAACCTAACCTAACCTAACCTAACCTAACCTAACCTAACCTAACCTAACCTAACCTAACCTAACCTAACCTAACCTAACCTAACCTAACCTAACCTAACCTAACCTAACCTAACCTAACCTAACCTAACCTAACCTAACCTAACCTAACCTAACCTAACCTAACCTAACCTAACCTAACCTAACCTAACCTAACCTAACCTAACCTAACCTAACCTAACCTAACCTAACCTAACCTAACCTAACCTAACCTAACCTAACCTAACCTAACCTAACCTAACCTAACCTAACCTAACCTAACCTAACCTAACCTAACCTAACCTAACCTAACCTAACCTAACCTAACCTAACCTAACCTAACCTAACCTAACCTAACCTAACCTAACCTAACCTAACCTAACCTAACCTAACCTAACCTAACCTAACCTAACCTAACCTAACCTAACCTAACCTAACCTAACCTAACCTAACCTAACCTAACCTAACCTAACCTAACCTAACCTAACCTAACCTAACCTAACCTAACCTAACCTAACCTAACCTAACCTAACCTAACCTAACCTAACCTAACCTAACCTAACCTAACCTAACCTAACCTAACCTAACCTAACCTAACCTAACCTAACCTAACCTAACCTAACCTAACCTAACCTAACCTAACCTAACCTAACCTAACCTAACCTAACCTAACCTAACCTAACCTAACCTAACCTAACCTAACCTAACCTAACCTAACCTAACCTAACCTAACCTAACCTAACCTAACCTAACCTAACCTAACCTAACCTAACCTAACCTAACCTAACCTAACCTAACCTAACCTAACCTAACCTAACCTAACCTAACCTAACCTAACCTAACCTAACCTAACCTAACCTAACCTAACCTAACCTAACCTAACCTAACCTAACCTAACCTAACCTAACCTAACCTAACCTAACCTAACCTAACCTAACCTAACCTAACCTAACCTAACCTAACCTAACCTAACCTAACCTAACCTAACCTAACCTAACCTAACCTAACCTAACCTAACCTAACCTAACCTAACCTAACCTAACCTAACCTAACCTAACCTAACCTAACCTAACCTAACCTAACCTAACCTAACCTAACCTAACCTAACCTAACCTAACCTAACCTAACCTAACCTAACCTAACCTAACCTAACCTAACCTAACCTAACCTAACCTAACCTAACCTAACCTAACCTAACCTAACCTAACCTAACCTAACCTAACCTAACCTAACCTAACCTAACCTAACCTAACCTAACCTAACCTAACCTAACCTAACCTAACCTAACCTAACCTAACCTAACCTAACCTAACCTAACCTAACCTAACCTAACCTAACCTAACCTAACCTAACCTAACCTAACCTAACCTAACCTAACCTAACCTAACCTAACCTAACCTAACCTAACCTAACCTAACCTAACCTAACCTAACCTAACCTAACCTAACCTAACCTAACCTAACCTAACCTAACCTAACCTAACCTAACCTAACCTAACCTAACCTAACCTAACCTAACCTAACCTAACCTAACCTAACCTAACCTAACCTAACCTAACCTAACCTAACCTAACCTAACCTAACCTAACCTAACCTAACCTAACCTAACCTAACCTAACCTAACCTAACCTAACCTAACCTAACCTAACCTAACCTAACCTAACCTAACCTAACCTAACCTAACCTAACCTAACCTAACCTAACCTAACCTAACCTAACCTAACCTAACCTAACCTAACCTAACCTAACCTAACCTAACCTAACCTAACCTAACCTAACCTAACCTAACCTAACCTAACCTAACCTAACCTAACCTAACCTAACCTAACCTAACCTAACCTAACCTAACCTAACCTAACCTAACCTAACCTAACCTAACCTAACCTAACCTAACCTAACCTAACCTAACCTAACCTAACCTAACCTAACCTAACCTAACCTAACCTAACCTAACCTAACCTAACCTAACCTAACCTAACCTAACCTAACCTAACCTAACCTAACCTAACCTAACCTAACCTAACCTAACCTAACCTAACCTAACCTAACCTAACCTAACCTAACCTAACCTAACCTAACCTAACCTAACCTAACCTAACCTAACCTAACCTAACCTAACCTAACCTAACCTAACCTAACCTAACCTAACCTAACCTAACCTAACCTAACCTAACCTAACCTAACCTAACCTAACCTAACCTAACCTAACCTAACCTAACCTAACCTAACCTAACCTAACCTAACCTAACCTAACCTAACCTAACCTAACCTAACCTAACCTAACCTAACCTAACCTAACCTAACCTAACCTAACCTAACCTAACCTAACCTAACCTAACCTAACCTAACCTAACCTAACCTAACCTAACCTAACCTAACCTAACCTAACCTAACCTAACCTAACCTAACCTAACCTAACCTAACCTAACCTAACCTAACCTAACCTAACCTAACCTAACCTAACCTAACCTAACCTAACCTAACCTAACCTAACCTAACCTAACCTAACCTAACCTAACCTAACCTAACCTAACCTAACCTAACCTAACCTAACCTAACCTAACCTAACCTAACCTAACCTAACCTAACCTAACCTAACCTAACCTAACCTAACCTAACCTAACCTAACCTAACCTAACCTAACCTAACCTAACCTAACCTAACCTAACCTAACCTAACCTAACCTAACCTAACCTAACCTAACCTAACCTAACCTAACCTAACCTAACCTAACCTAACCTAACCTAACCTAACCTAACCTAACCTAACCTAACCTAACCTAACCTAACCTAACCTAACCTAACCTAACCTAACCTAACCTAACCTAACCTAACCTAACCTAACCTAACCTAACCTAACCTAACCTAACCTAACCTAACCTAACCTAACCTAACCTAACCTAACCTAACCTAACCTAACCTAACCTAACCTAACCTAACCTAACCTAACCTAACCTAACCTAACCTAACCTAACCTAACCTAACCTAACCTAACCTAACCTAACCTAACCTAACCTAACCTAACCTAACCTAACCTAACCTAACCTAACCTAACCTAACCTAACCTAACCTAACCTAACCTAACCTAACCTAACCTAACCTAACCTAACCTAACCTAACCTAACCTAACCTAACCTAACCTAACCTAACCTAACCTAACCTAACCTAACCTAACCTAACCTAACCTAACCTAACCTAACCTAACCTAACCTAACCTAACCTAACCTAACCTAACCTAACCTAACCTAACCTAACCTAACCTAACCTAACCTAACCTAACCTAACCTAACCTAACCTAACCTAACCTAACCTAACCTAACCTAACCTAACCTAACCTAACCTAACCTAACCTAACCTAACCTAACCTAACCTAACCTAACCTAACCTAACCTAACCTAACCTAACCTAACCTAACCTAACCTAACCTAACCTAACCTAACCTAACCTAACCTAACCTAACCTAACCTAACCTAACCTAACCTAACCTAACCTAACCTAACCTAACCTAACCTAACCTAACCTAACCTAACCTAACCTAACCTAACCTAACCTAACCTAACCTAACCTAACCTAACCTAACCTAACCTAACCTAACCTAACCTAACCTAACCTAACCTAACCTAACCTAACCTAACCTAACCTAACCTAACCTAACCTAACCTAACCTAACCTAACCTAACCTAACCTAACCTAACCTAACCTAACCTAACCTAACCTAACCTAACCTAACCTAACCTAACCTAACCTAACCTAACCTAACCTAACCTAACCTAACCTAACCTAACCTAACCTAACCTAACCTAACCTAACCTAACCTAACCTAACCTAACCTAACCTAACCTAACCTAACCTAACCTAACCTAACCTAACCTAACCTAACCTAACCTAACCTAACCTAACCTAACCTAACCTAACCTAACCTAACCTAACCTAACCTAACCTAACCTAACCTAACCTAACCTAACCTAACCTAACCTAACCTAACCTAACCTAACCTAACCTAACCTAACCTAACCTAACCTAACCTAACCTAACCTAACCTAACCTAACCTAACCTAACCTAACCTAACCTAACCTAACCTAACCTAACCTAACCTAACCTAACCTAACCTAACCTAACCTAACCTAACCTAACCTAACCTAACCTAACCTAACCTAACCTAACCTAACCTAACCTAACCTAACCTAACCTAACCTAACCTAACCTAACCTAACCTAACCTAACCTAACCTAACCTAACCTAACCTAACCTAACCTAACCTAACCTAACCTAACCTAACCTAACCTAACCTAACCTAACCTAACCTAACCTAACCTAACCTAACCTAACCTAACCTAACCTAACCTAACCTAACCGGCCGTCAAGCTTGCATTGCCGAATTACTGTACGGTCTACCAGGCGGAACTTCTTGCGGTATGCGAGGCGACGGGCCTAATAATCAAGAGAAAAGAAACATCTTTCGCGATCTATTCCGATTCGACCGCGGCCCTCCAGTCCATCGCCAGCTTGGACTGCCTGCATCCATTAGCCGTAAAGACAAGGGCAAATATAAAAACCATTGCTCTCCAAAATAAGTGTTTATCATTATTTTGGATAAAAGCCCATGTCGGGCTTGTCGGCAATGAGCGGGCGGACGAGCTGGCGAAGGACGCGGCTCTTAACTTGAAAGTCAGGCCAAAATATGATCACTGCCCGGTTTCATTCGTCAAGCGTAGCATTCGGATGCATACGCTTGACGAATGGAACTTAAGATATAAAGCTGGCGATACGGCCGCGGTCACAAAAATGTTCTTGCCCGATGCGACTAGAGCCTTCCGCACAGTAAGAAAAATTGAGCCGGACCCCATCCTTACCCAAGCATTGACGGGGCACGGTGGGTTCTCTGAATACTTGCACAGATTTAAGTGTAAGGATAACCCATCGTGCGCCTGTGACCCCGATACTCCTGAGACCCTTCCCCACATCTTAATGGAATGCCCACAAAATAGCTTGGAAAGATTTAACATTGAACAAAAAATTCAATATAAAATTTGTAAAAAGAACTTAGAGGAAATTATGCTAAGCAAAGAGAGAGATAACTTTTTGAAGTATTGTAAAGATATAGTAATAAGAGCTAATAAAAGGAATAAAAATAATGATTAGAAAATATGCTAAAATAGTATTATTGAATATTATTCCTTAGCATAGAATTAAGTTGTATTATTTTAATATAAGTAAACAAAACAATATTGTAATAAGATTAATAAAGAGAGATGTAACATAGATATAAGAAAATGCAAATAGCAATAAAAATGTTAGAAATAAGAAAATTTGAAATGTTAGAAATGTTATAACAAATGGCAAAAAATGTAAATAGAAATAAGAAAAGATGTAAGAAATAAAAAGTAGTGATAAGAAATGTATTGGAAAATAAATAAAGATAGTGTGTTGTGTTCCCACTGAACCCCAAGATAGGAATAAGATAGATAAATAGTAAAATGGAATAGGAATAGGCAGCAAACCCAGCTGTTAAGGAATACAAGATGATGAATGAATGTGTAGTATGCGGTATGGAAGTACGAGAGGAATAAAAGCGAGAACTGGAATGAAAGAGTATTAAATTTTTTGTTAAAAACAGGCTCTGACTCTTGTTAGAGGTAGTAGAAAAAAAAAAAAAAAAAAAAAAAAAAAAAAAAAAAAAAAAAAAAAAAAAAAAAAAAAAAAAAAACCTAACCTAACCTAACCTAACCTAACCTAACCTAACCTAACCTAACCTAACCTAACCTAACCTAACCTAACCTAACCTAACCTAACCTAACCTAACCTAACCTAACCTAACCTAACCTAACCTAACCTAACCTAACCTAACCTAACCTAACCTAACCTAACCTAACCTTTTTTTTTTTTTTTTTTTTTTTTTTTTTTTTTTTTTTTTTTTTTTTTCGAGGGGAACTCGGATTACCAACTTCCGGGACTTGGGAAATCCCGGCGAGTCCGGAGCTCTCCCCCGCACACATCCGACAAGTCAAAGCTCGTCGGGTATGCACGGGGGCATATCCGCTAAAACCCCCCGTTGTGACAACTCTGCCGGTTGTGCGGCGGGATGGGTTCCTTCTTGGGAAGCAACCACCCCGCCCCGGCCGGCCCCGGCTTAATAAAGCCAGGGCCACACCACGCGGGAGACGTCACGTCACACTGCAACGCCCCCCCAGACGGAAGAGGCTGTGCAATGCGGGCGCCGGAATCCCGAGCCGTCACCCGCTGCCTCAACCGTCTGTATGCATCACCGGAGGGGACAGAAGGCCCTCTCCACTACTCCTCTCTAGGGAGGAAGATTGCGGGCAAACTGCCGCCTTCGACCCCCCGGTCGCCTGCGCCTTAACGCGTCCGCATGGGCTTCACCCTCGCGGAGCCTTTCCATGGTCTCTTTCTCCGACATCGCTTCTTCGCAGAATGCGACCATCGCTTCCCAGGACCTGTCATTGTTCAGCATAGCCCTTATTACGCTGGGCAAGGAGAGGTCCGTTCCCACAATGTTAGTGAGTGTTTGGCGCTGCCTGCTCCAGGCTGCGCACTCCGCAAGGGTATGCTGCGCCGAGTCCCGAGCAGCGCCACACTGATGGCACATGGGGCTCACCTCCCTCTGAATCATTTGGAGGTAATCTCCGAAGCACCCATGGCCTGTCAACACCTGGACTAGGCGGTATGTTAAAGAACCGTGTCTTCGTTCCACCCATTGTCTTAAAACTGGTCGTATCGCGTCAACAATGCGTCGCCCGTATCGAGCAGCTCCCAGATCCTCCTCCCAGCGATCCAGCACCGCATCGTTAGCGTCTCGTCGGATCGCTTCGATTTCTTCGCGGGCCGGGCGCTCTCCTCGCGCCCTACACTCGACTTTGTATTTGTATACATTTTCAAGAACCTCCGCCTCTAACTCCCAAGGCGGAGTGCCCGCTAGGACGAATGCAGCCGTTGCTGACACTGTGCGATATGCCCGGATGGCCCTTATTGCCATCGCTCGCTGAGGCTTTTGAAGAAGCGAGCGGATATCGGCATTTAGGGCCTCAAACCAGACGGGCGCTCCGTACAGTGCCATGCTTTTGACAACCGTGGTGTAAAGACGACGACAGGTTATGCTTGGGCCGCCAATATTCGGAAGCAGGCGCCCTAACGCCAGCGCCGTTCCGACCAATCTCGGGGACAACTGCTTAAAGTGTTCCTTGAACGCCCATCTGCTATCAAGTGTCAAACCCAGGTAGCGGATTGTTTTACTCACAGGGATCGTAGCTCCATCAACCGAGATCTGGGCTCCTGGCGGTGGACCATCCCGAGGCCCGTGAAAGTAGATGGCCTCCGTTTTGTTAAGAGCCACCTCCAGACCCAACAACCTTATTCGCTGGATAACCAGCGTTGCTCCAACCGTGGCAAGGCGTGCTGCCTCCTCATAGCTGCTACCCCGGGCCGTTACGAGTGTGTCGTCTGCGTAACATATGACGCTCATCCGAGGCAGCAGGTTACAACGTAGCACCCAATTGTACCCTATATTCCACAGGAGCGGCCCCAAAACCGACCCCTGTGGAACGCCACAACTCAGATCGTGAAATCGCATTACCCCACCAGGCCCGATGAACTTAACTTTCCGACCAGTGAGGTAGCTTGCCACCAATTTCTGCAGATACTGGGGTACCTGGTGGAATCTCAGGCCTTCCAGTATGGTTTCGAAGGGGATGCTGTTGAAGGCGTTGGCTATGTCGAGAGACACCGCCAATACATGCTCACCCTTAGAGGCTGCAAAGTTGCAGATGCGTCTTAACTCTTGGACAGCGTCGATTGTAGATTTTCCGGCACGGAAACCGTACTGACGGTCTGATAAATCCGGCCCTTGCGATGACAAGTGCTCAGCGATTCGTGCAGCGAGCAACCGCTCGAAAAGTTTTCCCGCCTCGTCCAACAATACGATAGGCCTAAAGGCCGCTGGGGAGCCCGGGAAGCGTCCCGCCTTTCTAAGGAGGCATAATCTTCCAGTCTTCCATGCCGTTGGAAACTCCCCGGACTCCATGCAAGCGGAGAAAAGCTCCCTTAGCTGGTCACCCAGATGCTGGGATGCTGCCACCAACACGAGACCTGGCACGCCGTCGGGGCCTGGGGCTTTCTTCTTCCCTCGGAGCTTATCTACAGCTACCTCAAGTTCTGCCTGCGTAACTGGAGGGGCAGTTTCTTCAGCCTCTTGGCCCCATGATGGAGGAGCCATTACCGGTGGGACAAACGCAGCTCTTCGTGGGAAGAGTCCCGATACAGCCTCATCTAGCTGTTGCGGCTCAAAGTCCTCCATTCGAGGTGCGCTACGACTCATCTTGCTACGCACGACGATGAAAGGCCTGCCCCAAGGGTCTCGATCCAGGTCCTGGAGCCACTCCTCTCTAGCCCGTGACTTCGCTCTCTCGATGGCTATAGTGAGAGCAAGCTTCGTCTCCTTGTACGTGTCATAGAGGAGCTGCTCTTCATCCTCGGTATGTCTTCGTCGGAGGCACCTTTTATGATCTCTCCGCGCGTGGTTGCAGGTCTCACGGAGCGTGGCCAACTCGGCAGACCACCAGTACACCGCTCTTTTATCTCGGGGCAAATTGGAGCAACGCGGCATGGCAGCATCACAAATTGCCGTCAGATCTGCCTTAAGTCTGAGAGCTTGTTGATTTATGCTCTCACGACTGTTGCTACGGGCATCATAGCTCCAGCTGGCCACGATTGACGCTTCTTCAGCTAAGTCCGAATTGAATCGGGAAAGGGCCCATCGAGGGAATTGGGCACCCCTACCTTCTTCTCTACGAATTGGCCTGCTCACCAACGCGCTTGAGTACTCAAAAGTAATATAAAGATGATCGGAAAGGGTCTCTACTTCCTTTTGCACACACCAATTTGAGATGCGTGAGGCCAAAGGGGGGGTAGCAAACGTTATGTCGACGATGGATGCCCCATTCCGCCTCACGCATGTATATTCATTCCCCCTGTTTACCACAGCAAGACCCGACGAAGCAACGAAGTCCGCGACTACATCCCCACGGTCGTCCGTGACGGGAGATCCCCAGACTGCGGATTTGGAATTAAGGTCCCCCATCACCAACACCTGCATTGGAGCAAGTCCTCTAACAACCGGGGCTAGCATGGAGACGTAAGCCTCAAGCTCGGCTGTGCTCCTGTTCGGGGAGAAATAGACCCCGACAACAGCTATGTCTCCCCACGTTGCGACCACGTATCCAGGACCACTTTCCTTTACGATTAGAGGGAACCGCGAGTCCGGGTCTGCGACAATTGCAACGGTACCAAAAAGATCCCCAGCCCAATGAGGCAGGGTTGGCACGAAGTATGGCTCCGAGATTACCGTCAGATCACTCTTCCACTCCACCATGGTCTGCGATAGCAGGTCCTGTGCCCTAGTGGAGTGGTTGACATTTGCCTGAAGAAAACTGAATGGTTGTGATCTATTCATTAGTTGCATCTTCTGGTACTTCCATCTCCTCCGTTGCCAGAGGGTTCTCGACTGTAGGAGGGGCCCGGGTTCCCTCCTTGGCTTTTAAATAGGGAGGACTACACTTCTTGCCCCCCATTCTGTGTCCAGACGGACGCCCAGAAGCCGAGCACACCGCGCACTTAAATTCGGCTTTACAGACTGCCGAAAAGTGCCCCGACTTTCCACAGCGGTAACACAACCCGCTGCGGTCCACCTCACTCGGACACCTTTGACTTGTGTGCCCAAGTCCTAGACATCGGAAACATCTCATGGGCAGCGGATCAAGTGTGCGCACCTGCGCAGAGCTCCAGCCCACGAGAAGCCTGCCATCCTCCAAGATAGTTTTGGCAGCAGCCACTGGACATTTGACCAAAGCTGTACCCGACCCTCCAACGCCGAATCGCACCTCTCCGACTTTCAACTGTTCAGGAGGGCAGCCGCCCTTTTCGACGATTGCAGCAATTATGTCATCTCTCACGATGGAGTCGTCCAGCCCCGAGACGCGCAAATCAACACATTTAGTGGGCCTGGCGACCTTGACGACATCACCCAGCACTTCGCGCAGCTTGGCGGCCAATGCGTCCGCCTTCTCCACGTTTTCGGGACCAGGGATCGAGAGTATTCTGGCCCCTGTGGCCGCCTGCTTGCAGCGAACCCCTTCCAACCCAAAGTCCTTAAGCTGCATTTCTGCTCTTGCCTTTCCCAGGATGCTAGCATAAGTTGCACCCCTCTCCGCGGCGTTTTCGTTGAGGGTTAGCACGATCGCTGTAGTCCGTGGGGGGGCAAGACGGGATTTCTTTTTGTTTTTCTTCTTTTTAGCCTTTTTGGCCAAGGCGGGTGCAGGTGCCGCTCCTGATGCAGGCTCAGAAAATGCAGCTTTTCGCCTTCTGTTCTTTTTCTTTCTGCCTTCCACTTCATGCCATTCTCCCTCTGCAGGATTAGAGGTTACAGGCTCTGAGGAGGGGCCCGCCACGGGCTCAAGTGAGCGTCTGGGCGCCGGTTTTGGCGCAGGTTTCGACATGGGTTTTGGTGCCACCTTTGGCGCAGGTTTGGATGCCGATTTTGGTGTTGATTTCGACATCGGCCTCGGTGCCGGCTTCGGCGCTAAAGGACCCGCAGCTGGTTGGAAAGGTGGCAGGGGTAGACCCATCGATCTTTCCCTGTCCCCTGCCAGAGATGGCCTGGATACTGGAACTGGAGGCAACCTCTCCTCGAGACTGGACAGTCTTGTGTTAACTATCCCCCCGATAGTAACAGCAACATCACGGGTTATCTTCTCTATGGTCTCCTGCGGCACCGCCACAGACCCAGAAGGGGGAGAACGCTCCGAGAACGCTATTTTAAACGAATACAACTCTTGTTTAAGGTTCGCCAGCTCTCTTGTGAGACGCTGGTTGTCTGCATGCAGTCTGCGTGTTTGGACATCAGCAGATCGAGTCGTCAGACCTTCTATAATTTCGGCCAGAGATCGAGTTGCCTCGTTCAAAACCTTTTGACAAGGGCCACTCAATCTTTTCGATTTACCCGACACATCCTCGATCGCTCTGATTTGAACTGTCGCCCTGTTCCGGAGGGTCGCAGTGCTATCACCTTCTACTTCAGCTATTGATCCCTCAGGTGAGCTCATTTCCCAATGCTCAGCCCTTCCAAGGAAATCGCCCATCGCATCCTCGGCGTCCTTTTCAATTTCCGACAGTGGACGCTCAAATAGCTGTTGCTCCTGTTCGTACTCCTGACGTTCCTGCTCCAGCTGCTTCTCAGCTTCTTTTTCCATGTCGGCATACTCCAAACGTGTCAGTTTACGCTTGGCTTCCGGAAGACCAACATTGGTGCTTTTGGTAGGTGGGCGACCACGACCGCGCCCCACCGTCACTCCTCCCCCACGACCACGATTTCCGGGGAGTTTACCGGTTTTCGTAACCTTGGGAAGACCTGCAGATACGTTTATCTTTCCTTTCGAACTGATAGGATTCGGAACCTCATTGCCTTTTAAAGGACGCTTCCTTGAACTATGTGCGCTTTCTGTGACAGAAAGTCCACTCTCCTCATCAGAGGTGTCTTCCTCCTCCGACAACGACAACGACGCCTGAAATTCGAACACAGAATGCTCGTTTTTCCCGCCTGAGCTAGGCTTCTTCTTCCGCTGTCCAGCGGCTAAAGGGAATTTTAGTGCAAATTGCTTGCTCCCCAAAATACCAGACCTTGTACGGCCAGGCATGTTAATTTCGGCGCAGTTTTTACCCGGACACAGCGCTGAATTGTCCAATAGGCAGTTGTTGCCCCCCCCAGAATACGAGGGGCTGCCGAGCACCGGAGAGCTCGGGAGGGATTCTCCAGCCGCGGGGCGGCTGGTACCCTCCTGGGGTAAATTCTTTTTCCAACTTGCCATTTTCATGGTTTTTAGCCTCTTTTTAAGGGGTCAGGCTCCCCTTGGTTTTTTATAGTGGTATCCGTCCACGCAGCCCCCACTTGAAGTGGCGGCCTCCGGCCCCGCACCACGTACGGGGTTACGGCGCTCCTATACTACGTCCAAAAGGACCGCTGGGCCTACACAAGGCCCCCCACACTCAGACCCACACCGCCGCTACCCGGAATCTCCAGGACGCCGGCCGAGCCCGAACTGAGTCACCGCTACCCACACCATCCGCCGAAGCGGACAGGACCGTGAGATCCCCGTCGGTAATTTTTTAGAGAGGTTTTCTTCCTCGCAGCCCCCATCCATTGGGATGGCGGCCCTCGCTCCCGCACCACGTACGGAGTTACGAGTTAGACAGCACCAGGGCAGAACTGGCGCTGTCTACACCTGTTTTTTATAGAGGTTGTCTCCTCGCGGTCCCCATGAAGGTGACCCCCGTTCCTGCACTACGTACAGGGCTACGGTTTTGTGTTTTTTATTGGGGTTGTCTCCCCTCGGCCCCCCGAAGCGGGCCACTACGTACAGGATAACAGGAGTGTCGGATTATTAGCCATCACGGTAAATGGGACCAAAATGAATTGTTCGCCATTTACAGTGATACCCAGGGTGCACCGTCCCTCCCACTGCATTTGCCAGACCACATACATGGACGGGGAAAAACAGTGGCAGGGCACACGAGGAGGTTATCCGACCGCGCACCCCACCTAACCTAACCTAACCTAACCTAACCTAACCCATTCTGGCTCCGACCGCCGTACCGAGAGCATCAAAACCACGTGCGCTCCACACTTAAAAATAGAAAAAAGTGGTAAATCCAAAGTGTACAGCGACGTGCTATATATCAAAAGTTGCGCGCTGACGAGGCGCATCCGATCGTGCAAGTGTATTGAAAATCGGATCACAGTTGGAAAAGTTATTAGTGAAAAAGTGAAAAGTTAAGTGAAAAGTTGCAAAATTTCGCCAGTTTTCCATCCACTGCGTCCGCAGCTTGCGAGACGCGTGGGATTTGAAATTGTCATTGTGTGCGCCTCAGCGCCCTCTACATTCCTGCACCAGTTTCCGATTTTTCCCGTTTATATTAAACGGGGAAAAAAGGAAAAACAAAATAACCTCAAACCACGAGGTCGGTCTTCCCGGGGCGGCCGGGTGGTTTGAAGGTCATCAGCGGAAGCGGAGCAGCGGGGCGAGTCACCCGACACATCAAACACCGAAATCGGAAGAATAGCAGCTAAGTTATTTAAGTTACAAAATTGAAAAAATTTCAAACAATTGTTTTTCAAAATTTTACAAGTACATCAGTTTTTCTAAAAAATTTTATTAGTAGCATTTATTAAATTCATTCTTAGAAAATTTAAATTTTCAAAATCGGATAATAACTTTAGGAGATACAATTTTTTGAAATTAGGGGTTGAAACTTCCCCCTGTCATTGTGCCTTTATTTTATGTGATATTTTTAAATTTCTTTTTGTGTCGTGTAGTACTTTGTGCTCTCTATTTTTAGGTACCCCATTTATATTTTTAGGAGTTATACTTTTTCAGATATTTAATTTTTAAAGTTATTTTCTGTGTTATTTTTTAGGGGTATATAGATAGGGGTTAGGTCGGCCTACCATAGGTCTTAGGTGTCCCTGGCATCACTAGTAAGCCCAAACACCGGTGGGCTAGGCCTTTGTTTACGTTTTATCCGGATTGGCGGCCATTTTGTTGAAATCCGGAAAAATTTTCTCCCGCGAATAACTTCTGTGTCTTTGGTCCTAGAGAGGCGAGGCTTCCACAGTAGGGCCTATTTTTAGACCCTCTTGCGGCCTGGTGGGGTGAGAACGCTTAACTCCATATAGTGTCTATATCCGGATTCTGGCCCGTGTACATTGTAGCCCAGTGTCCCCCCAACACGCCGCAGAAAACCCCGCGTCTCTACGACCAATAGTTTGGGAGCTACGATTTTTGGAATATTAGGGGGACCATTAGTCCCCCTGGGGGACCAAATTTTGGAACCGTTATAGCTCCCAAACTATCCACCCGATTAGAGTGGACCTTTAAAATATTCTGTGTATTTTTCCCCCCTCTACCCTTTCCAACCCCAAAAACCCCATTTTTCCCACTTTTGGTTTTTACCCCGATTTTTTCGGCTTGCGAGGTAGATCTCGCCAGGGCACCCCCAATAAACCCAAACACCGGGTACCTAGCTCCAATAGGGCCGGAGCTACAGCCCTCCAAAGTTGGTGGCGGCCATCTTGGACGCCATTTTGAAAAAGTTTGGAGGGCCATATCTCCCAAACTATTGGGGCTAGAGCGACGGGGATTTGTCTGGTTGGTCTCCCCGGACCCCCTCTACCACTTTGGTGGGGTCGTACCACCCTAGGGTGACCTTGGAAATTATTTTCCAAAAACCCCACTGGGGGGTGGGGCTCGACGAGACCTGCCAGAAAATACCGCATACCCGGGTACTCCGCCCAATACTTCCCGAGATATCCGCCTTTATCCGGTTTTTATCCGGTTTCTCCGGAAATTTCCGGCATCACTCACTCGGGAACTATTGGTCGTAGAGGGGCGTGCGAGGGGTCATGTAGTAGGGCTCAACAAGAGCTACAATCGCCCCTTAGGAGTAATTGCGATCGGAGCCGCCATTTTGGCCGCCATTTTGTTTTTATTATAAAGTTGAATAACTTTGCGGAAAAAATTCCAAAAAATCCGGCGTTTTGACCATTGGGTGTATTTTGCCGCCCTTCTGACTTGTTGAAAAATATTGCGACGTAGAGTCATTTTTTGTGACTCTACCTTCAAAAAACTTGGACATTGCTTTTTTGCGTACGTCTTTAGGTATTTTACCTAAACAAACAATTTCTTCAACTTTATTAGCTTTAAGTAGTGACCGCGCAGGCCGCTGACGCGAAATTTTTTAAATCGACATATATACACACGTAAAACGTCTTATATACAACTTATACAAATTTTCTTTTATTTTTACCTTATTTTTATTATATCACTGACGCATACCTCTGACAAAGACAAGCATGGCTTTCGTGCACACCCCAGTAGGTAGGCCGGGAAAGACCCAGAGCCCTAAATCAAAACTGGGAACCCCACCATCCGACCCTACGGAGCATTCTCCAAGGACCAACCTTGTGAGCCAGACCATAACCAAGCAACCGATGGTCAAAAACATGGCGACGACCTCAAAAATGGACCCAAAACATATTAACTTTAATAAGGTCCCTGGACTCCCATCACCTCCCTCCAACATTGGTCACGAGGTTGGCAAGAAAAAATCAACCACAGCCTCTAAAAACAGCAGTGCCCAAAACAACCTCACGTCAGAGATGTTACATAGTGAAGGTAATGACACTCTGATTAAGAAGATAGAGGACTTCTTAAAAGCCATACCAACGAAGGCAAGTGAGTCCGGAAACTTAAAAAAGGAGATCAAGGACTTCCTAGTTTCCGGAGCGGCAGAGAATGTACTCCGTGTACGCGAATTTAAAATACGGCAAAAGGAGAATAGGGCTCAGATCGCACCACTGAGCCAACCACCGAAATCTCCTCAACAGGAAGATGCCAAATACCAAGAGGTTTTACTCAAGAGTATGGCGGATATGCGAGCAGGCCTCGAAAGAAAGATCTCCGGCCTGGAAGTAACTATAAAGAAGACCCTTAGCGAACCTCTACTCGATAGAGTGGGAGGAGTTACGGCTAAGCTGGATCTGGTCACACAAGAGTTCAAAACCATGAGTGCTGCACTGACAGAAAGATCCTACGCCAACGTGACAGCCTCAAGCAACATGGTCAGACCACCGAACAGCGCCGGGAATACGCTCCACTCGGTGGTCATTACGTCAACAGAAGACCAGGACACAGGCGAGGAAGTTCTCGAAAAAATCCACAACACCTTCAAAGGGGATGACGGATGGGTGAAGGTAGAGAAAATCCGGAAAGCAAAAGACAGGAAAGTTATAGTAAGCTTTAAGACCGAGGAAGAGCGGAGGAAGCTGAAGGACAAAATAGAGAAGAGCGGAAAGAGCCTTACATGTGAGGATATGAAGAATAAAGATCCTCTTATAATACTCCGGGATGTTATGACAATGCATAAGGACGAAGAGTTAAAGAAAATAATGCGTAATCAAAATCGGGAAATATTCCAAAATATTGATATAAAAGATGACAGGATGGAAATAAAATATAGGAGAAACGCAAGAAATCCTCTCCAAAATCATGTGGTGATATCGGTATCTCCAACAATATGGAAAAGAGCGACTGAGGCCGGCGCAATTTACATCGCTTTTCAGCGTATAAGAGTTGCCGATCAGTCACCTCTCGTGCAATGTACCAAGTGCCTAGGATTTGGTCACAGCAGGAAATATTGCACAGGGGTGGATGAGGCCCTATGCAGCCACTGTGGGGACCCACATCTTAAAAAGGAATGCCCCGACCTGAACCAAGTCCCATCATGTAAAAACTGCGCAAGGGAGAAAAATGCCCAGTCAAACGGAGAGCATAACGCTTTTGACAACGAGTGCCCTGTAAGAAGGCGCTGGGACATAATAGCGCGGAAAACCATAGCATACTGCTAAGGGCACTCTGGCGAAAACTGCCCCATATCAGCTGCTGCAAGCCAACTTACAACGAAAGAAATTGGCCACCAACGAGCTACTTATAGAAGCAGCAAGAAGAAAAGTAGCGGCAGCCCTCATCCAGGAACCTTACGTGGGTAGTGTTGGGAGCATGAGGACACAGAGCGGAGTCAGGGTCTTCCAGGATGACGGGGAGGGGACGGTTAAGGCGGCTATAGCGGTCTTTGATCCGGACCTCAATGTAGAACAATATCCGGACCTAACCACCAAGAACATCGTGGTGATAACCGTCTCTACCGTCGCCTGGAGGACCACGCTTGTGTCCTTCTACTTCGAGCCTGACCAACCCATTGGCCCGTACATAGACCACATAAAATATATAATGAAGAAGACCGGAGCCAAGAAAACGATAATATGGGGTGATGCCAACGCCAAGAGCGGCTGGTGGGGTAGTCCTGAAGAAGACTTCAGAGGAGAGGATATGGCAGGTTTCATCCATGAGAATGATCTCAACATCCTCAACACAGGGCAGATTCCAACCTTTGACACCGTTCGCGGTAACAAAAGATACACCAGTTATGTAGACGTCACTGCGTGCACCACTGACCTGCTGGACCTAGTAGAAGATTGGAGAGTGGACGAGGGTCTCACCAGCTCGGACCACAATGGCATGTCTCTTAGTATCAAACTACACAAATCAAAAGGCGTAAAAGTAAATAGAACAACCCGGAAATACAACACTAAAAAAGCTAATTGGGAGGAGTTTTTTGAAAAACTCACCCAATTAAAGTTAGATAATAACCTAAATTTAGACGAAATTTTTAAAATTCAAAGCCAAACAGAAATTGACCAAATCGTAGAAAAATATAATCAAACAATAGCAGAAGCATGCAAAGTTTCGATGCCTGAAAAGAAAGCAAAAGATACACTTAACATGCCATGGTGGTCCGAGGAACTGGAGAAGATGAAGAACGAAGTAACCACCTTCAAACGCAGAGTCAGAAACGCCGCACCGATACGCAAGTCAAAGGTTGTCGAAGAATACCTGCAAAAGAAAGAGAAGTATGAGCAAAAAGCAAGGAACGCGCAGACTGAAAGTTGGAAGGGGTTCTGTGGGAAACAGGATAGAGAAGGAATGTGGGAGGGAATTTATAGGGTTATCGGCAGGACAAGGAAGAGGGAGGAGGACGTGCCACTGGAGGAGAATGGGAAGATCCTAAGTGCCAGAGGATCAGTCGAGCTTCTGGCAAGAACCTTCTACCCTGAAGACAAAACGGATGGAGAGAACGACGAGCATCGCCAAATAAGAGACAAGGCAAAAATAGTGAATGATGGTGAACAAGGTGGTCCTTGTGATCCACCATTTACTATCACAGAACTCGAGCGAGCAGCAGAGTCATTCAACCCTAAGAAGGCACCAGGGGCGGAAGGCTTCACGGCGGACATTTGCCTCCGGGCGATCAAAGCGGAACCAGAACTATTCCTGGCACTGCTCAACAAATGCTTGGAGCTTCATTACTTCCCCCAGGCATGGAAGAGAGCAACTGTAGTTGTACTGAGGAAACCGGGAAAAAGTAGCTACAGAACACCTAAGTCTTATAGACCAATCGGCCTTTTGCCCATACTGGGAAAAATATACGAGAAAATGCTTGTAGCTAGGTTGAAATATCACTTACTTCCCAATATAAGCCCCAGCCAGTATGGATTCATGCCCCAGAGGAGCACGGAGGACTCCCTCTATACTCTAGTTCAGCGCATTAGATCAAAGCTAGCAGACAAGAAAATTCTAACACTTGTCTCACTGGATATAGAGGGAGCCTTCGATAGTGCGTGGTGGCCAGCTATTAAAACCAGACTGGCTGAGGAAAAAGTTCCCGTTAACATAAGGAGAGTGCTGGACAGTTATCTCTCTGATAGAACTGTCTCGGTTAGATACGGGGGCGAGGTATGCAATGCGGGAACTAATAAAGGATGCGTGCAGGGTTCAATAGCGGGCCCAATTCTATGGAACCTGCTGTTGGATCCCCTTCTGAAGAGCCTGAATGACAGAGGTGACTACTGTCAGGCCTTTGCTGACGACGTTGTACTTGTTTTTGAGGGGAACACGGCCCTAGAGGTCCAGACGAAAGCCAACGCCACCCTTGAACATGTTCGGAGGTGGGGTGTCAGAAATAAGCTCAAATTCGCTCCGCACAAAACCAACGCGATGGTAGTCACGAGGAAGCTAAAGTATGACACCCCACTTCTGAGCATGGGCGGGGTCGACATTGCAATGTCCCGGGAAATAAAATTACTTGGCCTCACTATTGATGACAAACTGACGTTTAATGCGCATGTTTCAAACGTATGCAAGAAAGCAATAGGTATTAGTAAACAACTCTCGAGAGCGGCAAAGGTCAGCTGGGGGCTTAACCCTGAGATAGTCCGAGTTATATATATCGCGACGGTCGAACCAATTATCTTATACGCCGCGAGCGCCTGGGCCCCTGCCGCATCAAAGTTGGGCGTGCAGAAGCATCTTAACGCCTTGCAGCGAGGATTCGCGCAAAGAATTTGTAAGGCCTATCGCACAGTGTCCCTGCACGCAGCACTGATCCTTTCTGGACTGCTCCCTCTAGACCTCCGGATTCGCGAGGCGGCCTCGCTTTATGAGGCCAAGAAGGGAGTGCCCCAATCAGTGCTGGGTGACAGGGAGGTCGAGCGACCAGTCCCTGCGCTCGAGGCTCCTCATCCAGCCGAGCACGTTAGCATCGAATTCCATCCCCTGGTAGACCAAGAGCAAGTTAACGCTAATAGCGACTTTGACATTCAAATCTTTACTGACGGCAGTAAGATTGACGGCCGGGTCGGCTCCGCCCTATCCTTGTGGAATAGAGGAACCGAAATTAGGGCCGTCAAACTTGCTTTGCCGACGTATTGCACAGTCTACCAGGCGGAGCTCCTTGCTATATGTGAGGCGACAGGCCTGGCAACAAGGAGAAAGGAAACCACCTTCGCGATATACTCTGATTCGACCGCGGCCCTTCAGTCCGTCGCCAGCTTGGACTGCCTGCACCCA